>JAPKLW010002566.1:0-11185 GCA_026898455.1 Plectranthus barbatus
AATAATGACACTATGACTGGTACGCTACTTGTTTCTGGAACTCCTTGTATTGTTCTATTTGATTCTGGAGCATCAATTTCATTCATAGCTACTGAATTTTGTCATGAGAAAAGAATTGAATGTGAGATAGAGAACTTAGCCTCGAACATAAGTATTCCTTCATGCGAGAATATTCAAACTAACAAAATTGCTAAGAATGTCAAGCTTGAATTTTAAAATAAGGAGTTAGATACAGACTTGTACTGCATAGATATGCATGAATTTGATGTGATACAGGGAATGGACTGGCTAAGTAATAATCATGCTACGATCAAGTGCTATGAAAGGGAAATCATTTTTCGAAAGCCAGGAGAAGAACAATTTGTGTCTCATAGGATAATTGCTGGAAGAGGACCCATGATGATATCAACCATGAACCAATAAAGTTGCTAAAAAAGGTAACTGTCAATGTTACTATGTTAACATTGTTGGGGTAACCAACGAAGAACCAACAATTGATAAGATACCCATTGTACAAGAATATCGAGATGTGTTTCTCGAGAATTTGTTTGGATTACCACTCGACAGATAAGTGAAATTCACAATCGATTTAGTTCCTAATGCAATACCTGTGTCAAAAGCACCTTATAGGATTACACCAAAAGAATTGCTCTAGGTCAAGATGCAACTGCAAGAGCTCTTAGATCATGGATATATTCGGCCAAGTGTATCTCCATGGGGAGCACTGGTTCTTTTGGTAAAAAAAAGATAGGACAATGCAAATATGTATTGACTATCGTGAGTTGAATCGACTTACGATGAATAAGTATCCTTTGCCAATGATTGAAGATCTTTTTGATCAACTAAAAGGAGCAAGAGTAATTTCAAAGATTGGTCTAAGATCAGGTTATCACCAATTGAAGATATGGGGGAGTGATATATCCAAGACGGCTTTTCGAACAAGGTACGAGCATTATGAGTTTGTGGTTATGCCATTTGGTCTAACAAATACACCTACAGTGTTTCTGGATTTGATGAATCGAGTATTTCATCCGTACCTAGATAAATTTGTCATTGTGTTCATAAACGATATTTTAGTTTACTCAAAGGATAACATATAACATGAAGAGCATCTTAGGATTGTCTTGGAAACCCTAAGAAAAGAAAAGTTATACGCCAAATTTAAGAAATACGAATTCTGGTTAAATCGTGTAGCTTTTCTTGGATATGTGGTTACTGCCCAAGGAATTGAAGTAGACCCAATAAAAGTTGAAGCCGTCAGTTATTGGAAAGCGCCTAGTAATGCCTATGAAGTAAGAAGTTTCTTAGGTCTTACCGGTTACTATCGAAGATTCATCAAGGACTTTTCAAAGATTGCTAGTCCAATGACACAATTAACGAGAAAATATTTGGAGTACAAATGGACTGAAAAGTGTGAACAAAGTTTCCAAGAGTTGAAACGTAGATTGACCACAGCTCCTGTGTTAACCATTCCAGATGGATCAGAAAGTTTTGTAATTTACACTGATGCGGCAAAACAAGGATTAAGATGTGTATTGATGCAAAATGGCAAAGTCATTGGAGTTAGTAGCGGTGGTGCATGCACTTAAGATTTGGAGGCACTATTTGTATGGAGGCAAGTGTGAGATTTACACTGATCATAAAAGTCTGAAATATTTCTTCACACATAAAGAGTTAAATATGAGGCAAAAAATGTGGTTAGAGCTTGTAAAAGACTATGATTGCATGATACTCTATCACCCAGAAGAGGCCAATGTTGTAGCTGATGCTCTTAGCAAAAAAGATAATGGGCAGTTAAGTATGATGATTACCCGCCAAGAATCATTAATCAAGGAATTTGAGAGATTGGGCCTTGAAGTAATGACGTCTAATACTAAGAAAGCTACTTTGATAGCACTAGTAGTTCAGCCTACTTTACAAGACCGAATAAAAAGAGCTCAAGAAAGCAATAAGTTCTTACAGAAAATGAAAAGTCAAAGAGTGAGTGGCTTTGAGACAGCTGTTGATGGTGCACTTATGTTTGCTGGAAGAATTTGTGTGCCTAAGGATGATCAATTAATAAGAGAAATCTTAGACGAAACGCATTGCACACCATATACTGCACATCCAGGAAGTAGCAAAATATATCAAGATCTTAGAAAAGTATTTTGGTGGCGAGGTATGAAGGGGTCTATAGCTGAGTATGTAAGCAGATGTTTAACTTGTCAGCAAGTCAAAGAAGAGCATCAACGACCTTCTGGATTCTTAAATCCATTAGAGTTATCTGAATGGAAATACGAACATATAACGATGGATTTTGTAATTAAACTCTCTAAGACTACACAAATATTAGATGCAATTTGGGTAATTGTTGATCGACTCACTAAATCAGCTCATTTTCTTCCCTTGAAAATGACACTCTCAATGGATTAATTTGCCAGTCTTTATGTTAAAGAGATTGTTAGACTTAATGGAGTGCCAGTTACAATCATATCCGATCGAGATCCAAGATTCACATCAAAATTTTGGATAGTTTGCATATGACCATGGGCACCAAATTGAGATTTTCTACAGCCTATCATCCTCAAACTGATGGACAATCAGAAAGGACTATTCAGATATTAGAAGATATGTTGTGAACTAGCGTTCTTGATATTGGAGGAAATTGGGAGAAACATTTGCCCTTAGTAGAGTTCGCATACAATAATAGTTTCCAAACTACGATTGGAATGGCACCATATGAAGCGTTGTATGGCCGCAAATGCAGATCACCCTTACATTGGGGCGAAGTTGGAGAAAGAAAAATCTTAGGCCCAGAGATCATTGAAAGAATAGTTGGAGTTATTGAGAAAATCAAAGAAAGAATTAAGGTTGCTCAAGATACACAAAAGTCATATGCTGACAAAAGAAGAAAAGAATTGTATTTTGAGATTGGTGATAAAGTGTTTCTCAAGGTTGTACCAATGAAAGAAGTTTTGAGGTTTGGAAAGAAAGGGAAGTTAAGACCTCGTTTTATTGGTCCATTTGAGATACTAGAACGAATAGGAGATGTAGCATATCGCTTGGCTTTAACTCCAAAATTGTATGCAGTGCATAACATCTTTCATGTCTCGATGCTACGAAAGTACTTGCATGACCTAGTCATGTCGTGCATTATGAAGACTTACATATAAATAAGGATCTTACCTACGAAGAAGAACCAAGTATAGTTCTTGATCGAAAAGTTCATGTTTTGAGAGGTCGACAGATACCTCTAATCAAAGTCCTATTGACTAGGCATGGAGCTGATGAAGCTACGTGGGAATGTGAGGAAGAAATTCTATCTCGTTATTCCAACCTTAAATCTTGTAAGTTCAATTTTGAGGACAAAATTCTTTTAAGTGGGTAGGATATTCATAACCCATTTCCAAACTAATTTTTAAAATAATATTAAGATATTAATTATAATAAACTTTCCAATTATATGCATTATTAATCTAAATTGTAACTAGAAAGTTTGTACCTTTTTGTTGGTCCCGAAATCAGAGTAACGAAATATGCAGCGAAAGTTAAAAAATTAATCTCTTGCACTTGACTCTGAAAACTAACTTGACTCAATTTTTCAGGTTTATCAAAACTCAGTTTAAGCTCAGAAGGTATTAAGTAAGTTTCAAGAATATACGCTTCAATACTTTGCCAAGTATTGAAGGTTTCAAAGTAAGTAAGCTAACTTAGAATGCAGAAACTTAAACAAAGCGAGTAAATGAGACAGGATATTTATAGTGGTTCATAATCAAAGTCATACATCCAATCTTCCGAACTTAATCGAGAATCCACTAAGTTTCAGTGTTACAAGCCTTCTTACGATCTATGGACAGCCCGTCGAAATCCTCCGTCCTTTGGTTTGCTGTCGTCACCCGCCTAGAAACTCTTTGTAAGCTTACTCCTTCTTCAGGTAGAAGTGAGGACGCACCCCGCAGCCTTCTTCCTGGATGGTTGGATGTTTTCTCATTCTTCCCAGAACTCAGTATGGTTGGCTACGCCCGTGATAATCAATATCCCAGAGTAGGATACTGACTTCTATGATTTAACTTTGGAAAGTTATATTCACCAAGGAAATAGCTTCAGCCTCGTGCACTTAGACAGATGCACTGAAATGATAACTTGAGTTGAAAACTCAAGTCTCGTGTTCTTAAAACACGGAATATCAAAGAGCTTTGAGTAGAAAGTTGAGCAGAGTGTCGGCTTAGCTTTTATTAAGAGTTCGTGTGCTTTTCAGGTTGAAGTGTCGAGCTATTTATAGTCTTCAGGGGGACAATTTGAATTTCCACCCGTTAGACACATAAATCAAGTCGTTAGAGACAGAGATTGGGTCGTCCAATCATCGCCACTCTTTCTGCTCTGCTCTGCCGCCTACTTTTGCTTTTGGCAGTGTACTTTCCACCTACTTTTGTCAGACTAAGTTTCAGTCCGAGGAATCTAAGTATGAGATATCCTCGTACTGACTTTTTGACTTAACATTTGAGATGTTTCAAGTCTGACTTCGAACACTTGTGTTTCACGTGCTTTTGAAATATTGAAACACAAATCTGACATACCAAAGTCAGCTTAGGTTCCTGCCATACTTAGTGAGAACTCAGTTTCCAGAAACTAAGTTTCTGGCCTTACTAAGTTTCAAGCACAAACACTTGTCTTCAGAACTTCAAGTTTCTTGGAATCTTCTCTTCAAGCACAGAAACTTGGCTCTTGATATCTCGAGCTCTAACTTCTTGAAATCTAAAAATTTCCCCATTTAGAGATACTTAGTCTCTGTCTGCTCGATCGATCTTCAACATCTAAGTTTCTAGTCTATTACAACTCAGTTTTATCCTATACAAGGATTACATTCAGACTCTAGAAACTTAACACTAAAGTAAGTTTTGACATATCAAAACATCAAATTAGGAGTGAAAGTGAAACTCAGTTTCTAACAATTTTCCCCTTTTTGATATTGTCAAAACTACTTACTTAAGTCAGAAAAGAAAAAGAAACATGGTGAACTGAGTTTACAACGATACTACTTAGTACACGAGTCCTTAATCTGACCTACTCTGTTTGATCTTCCCCCTGAATTGGAGAGATATTTCTCGATTAATCAAAATAGAGCAAAAAAGTAAGTTTGCTGATCACACTGGAAAATGTGAGTTCAGCCAGGTTAAAACTACTTAGAGGGAGAGAGAGAGAGAGAGAGAGAGAGAATGAGTGATTGTCTACAAGTCAGTTTCTGATTTTTCATTAATGTGAAGAGAATTACGAGTACAATGAAAGACAAGAAACAGAACTTCAAAAACTAAGTTCAAGAACTCAGTACCACAAGGTTCATGGAGGAGGTTGATCAGATGAAGAAGGTTTAGATCCAGAAAGTTTTTCAACAAGCTCTGCAAGCATTTGATACTGATCCTGCCTCATTTTCTCCTCCGCTTCTTCCCTCCTTCTTTCCTCTTCTTCTCAAAGCTTCCTCTCCTCCTTTTATTTTTGACGCTCCTCTTCCCCCTTTTTGACAATATCAACCAGGGTAGAGACAGTTGTTTTTATGGAGGATAAGGGCTCAGATGTTTCAGCCTCTTTGCGATCTTTCTCATCTAATTTGGCCTTGATTTCTTCAAGTTGATTCTGGAAGTAAGCTTGCATCTCTGTCAGCATGGCCGTCGGTGTAGGGGTAGAGGTAGTTTGTATCTGAGTGTCAGCTTCAGCAGTGGAGGTATTGGGCATCTTAGTATGGATGACAGTGGGTTTAAATAGCACCAGGCCCCACATCCCTCTCCTTGCTTCCTCCGCCCTATCATACTCTTCCTGACGGCGTCTTTCAGCTTCCTCTGCCTCTTTCTGCTTTCTTCTTTTCTCAGCTTCCCTCTGCTCGATCAACCTTCTTACTTTCTTGGCCCTCATCAAATTTGCAGACTTTGTGAGATTATCTAAGCCTGGGCCTATTATCTGATTAATCAGCTCAGCAGCTCTCTCCCCAGTAGATTGAATAGTCAGTTCAGCAGACAGAGAGATGGCCTACTCCAATTCTTTCTTTTCTTCCTCGGTAGTTGCAAGCTCTTCCTTAGCTTTCTGCAATTCAGCTTTCACCCTCCGGTGCTGCTCAGTAAGTCTCCTCATCTTATCACTCCTCGCAGCTATGATTTTTTAATAAGCTTCCGGAGTTGGATCTAGAACTGACATCTCCTCTGACTCAGCATGGGAAGGAGATTCAGGTTGAGTGGGAAGTACCTGGGTAATCGGAGGAGCAGAGATAGACATCAGGCACAAATAGATAGTTAGTTGGGGGCAGCATGTGAGCATCCAGATAGGCATTATGGGCATCAAATGTTTCAGTTCGGTAAGCACGGATTGTCAGCATCCTCATCCGGACTTCCCCCTCATTCATCTGTCGGGTCTCCGCCTGAGCACTCCATTCCTTCGCCCACACCTCCTTAGATTGCCAAAAGGTCAATCCCAACCTAGCTTGCATTATAGGAAGATCTTCTGTATTGAGTTCATGCATAGTCAGGTCGAACCTCCTCCACCTTCTGAATTCTCCCCTCAATACTTCACATGCTTCACTTTCTTCGGCCAAAATGTCAGGATAAAGCAGTTTGATTTCTTCAGTGATACATCGCTCTATCCTTTCTGAAATTTATGCGGCCCAAGGTATCAGCTTGGCATCACCAACGTCAGCAAGGTTTATGGGTGGGCACCAGCTTCTTATATGCTCCGAGGAGTTTTCTGGATGTGGTAGCCCACTGAGAGGTACCCTGTATTCTCCGAACATACTAGGCTTATATATCTGATCTTTTGCCCTCGAGTCCCAAGGATGATACCTCCACACTCCATGCCTGTCTCTTGCAAAGTTAAATTCCTCATGGATGCTGGAATCCCTTAGCCCTTTCTCTTCGTCAGATTGGATCAGTGAGTCGTCAGAAGATATCTCCATGTCAGCATCATCTCCTTGTTCTCCATGTGAAGACTCGGCATGAACATTCTCAAGCTGAAGCTGAGTTGAGTTAGTCTCAGCATGAGAAGGGGTTTCCCCTTGCGCAACCCCTTTCCCTTTCTCCTTCTCCTGTTCAGACATAGCAAGCTCAGCAATTTCTCGAGCAATCTCCAGCACAATCTCCTCTACCATTTTTACTAGTTCGGTCGCCCCTGACTCAGCTTGACGCTCCTTCTCATTCTCTGGCACCTCAGTTTCAGCCTGAGTGCTCTCAACATTTTCTCTCTCTTTTTCAGTACCTTCCTTCGCCGGTTGTTCAGGGTCGGTCGCCCCTTTGAGAATTGCTTCCTCAACCAAGACTTCAACAATAGGTTGCTCAGGCTATTTCTCAGGATGCTTATCGAAACCGTGAGCCTCCTTAAACAAATTAACAAAAGCCTGATCTTCAGGAGTATCAGAAATAGGTGGAATGATTACCTCCTGGATGATTGTGGCCTCGGGCTCTTTGAATGTCAGCTTGCGCCTAGCAGATGTATCTTGATGAGGGTCATAGTCATCGCCCTTGCGCTTCTTACTTTCCTCTATTTTCTCCTTGCCCTTGGCACTTGCAGCCTCTGCCTCAGCCTTTCTCCTCAACTCTTCTTCCATCCTTACTCTCTTGCTACCCCTTTCCACGGGTTCTTTTTCACCCTCTTTCTTCTTTCGCTTCAGGGGTCTGGAGGTGAGAGTCCTTGTCCTTTTGGGAATAGGAATGGGTATACTGACTCCTTTAACTCTCCCCTGTGTTGGAGTCGGTGGCTTCTCAGGCTTGTTAGTTTCATACTTTTTCCTTAGCCTTCTGCGCTGAGGTTTGCTATGTTCCTCCCCAAGGTTAGTCAGTTGGGGGAGGTCCTCCATAGCCTTCTGAAGACTCTCCTCCCTCTCCAAGTCAGTCTCCGTGGCCTCCTCCTCATCATCACTTTCTTCATCACCCTCCGAATCCTTCAGGTTATGCTTAGTTGGGATGAAGTCAGTAGGGATTAAAAGCTCACCATCATCCACTACTTCTAACAATTGCTCCAAAAGATAGCTTATTCTCAGTCCAAAGCCAACATTGGTGGCAAATTGTCCCTTGCTCGCGATCGTTGTCTTCCTCCCCACATAATCCAACAATCTTTCAAAAAGGAACTCAGCCCAGTTCCCATGAACCTCATCATCTATCGCCATCAGTAGCGAATACTTCTTCTTGCTCATCTCAGAGAATGAGCCAACCTCGCATTGAAGTATGCGGATCGCAATATCTGCCAAGAACTTGTAGAAAGGGTCAAGTTCGTTGGTCTTGTAGTTCATCTTCCATCCTTCCGGCACATCTTCTTTCTTCCATTTTTTCCAATGCTCTTCCATGTGCTCCCTCATTCTCTGATTTCCACCACCTTGCAGATACAGATGAATGGAGGTACCATCATTCCTAAGATGGAACACCTCACTGAGTAACTTAGGTGTTACCCGGATCGTAGTGCCTGCCACCGAGGTGTTGAAACCCTAGGCGTCATGGTCCACCACCGCATTTGTATAGAACTCAGCGACCATATAAAGATGAAACCTCATTGGTCGGGCTTGCAGTAATTATACAATCTTCTCCTTGTTCAGTTTACGCGGCAGTCTGTGGTCAGGACATGCCTTCTCCACGTCATCAACATTCAGTAACTTCTCTTTTATGACCTGTGCCGCCCTTCTCTGCTCTGGCGAAAGCTTCTTTGGATCATCTTTGAACAATTTTACCACTTGGGCATATGGGAGATCTTGGTAAACCACCTCTGCTTCATCACGACCAAAGGTCGATGTGGCTTGTTTTGGGAGTTGCTGTTCGGGAGTCTGAGCGGTTGTCTTTCTCAGCAGCTTTAATGGCTGATGATTAGCAGTAAATGAAGAATGTTGGTCAGATTGCCTTGAATGCTTGAGAGATTTCTGGGTTGGTGAGTATGGATATAAGGCAAAAATGGAAAAGATCGGAAAATATAACTGCCGAAAATACTTCACCTATTTATAGTATTCAAAAACCCAATTTGGACGGCCTGGATTAACTCAACGAGATTTGATCCACGGCTGGGATGGAGCGATGGTTGGACTTGATCTGACATGATCTGGCGTGGGGGAGCGGGGTCAGCCATGTGTCGCGTCCAGATTGCTCGGCAACTGTTCCGCCATAAATGCGGCGTATGGGATAAGCCAACATTTAAATTTCGAAAACCCCACCTCTCGTACTGAAACTGAGTAGAAGTAAGTTTCAGTTTCTAAACCGAGAGTTTGAACTCAGTTTAATTCCGCAACCGTCTTTCAAAGAAAACTAAGTATATGAAAACCAAAACTTAGTTTTCGAAAGTCAGTTTCTCAGATTCTGCGTAGACACCACTTTTTCATAAAAATGTTTAAGTATAGAATCACCATACTGAGAAATAGACAGAAACTGAAAACTGAGAGTTTGAACTCAGTTTTAATCCACTTTCACTCCGTCTCTAATTTAGGTTTGGCCATTCTTGAGCAAATCAAAATAGAACATCTTCAGGCTTGAAAACTGAGAGTTGGGACTCAGTTTTGACTCACAATTTCTCCAAATTAGTTGAGAATTTGATAAGAAAAGAAATCCATATTTGCATAAAACTGAGAGTTGGAACTCAGTTTTATCCTACGACTACTCCTCTTCGATCGAGATCTCATCAAACTCTAACAAACCAAGTTTGATGCAAAGCTCCTTAAATCGAGTCTCAGGGAGTGGTTTGGTGAAGATATCCTCCAATTGATCTTTAGTTCGAATATACTCGACAGACACATCTTTCTTCTCGACATGATCTCTGATATAATGATGTCTGAGGTCGATATGCTTAGTTCTTGAGTGGTGTACTGGGTTCTTAGTGATGCACATAGCACTGCTATTATCACAATAGATAGGCACGCATCCAATCTCCACTTCATAATCAAGTGATTGCTGCTTGATCCACATGACTTGAGCACATCAACTTGCAGCGGCTATATACACAACTTCGGTTGTTGGTGTAGCTATAAAGTGCTACTTCTTTGTTGGGAATACTGTAGAAATTATTGAGAATATACCCTTTTAGATCTTATTGTGTATTTGTACTGGTTTTGGTGCATCAAAGCTAGATTATCTAGTCTCTAGCAACTTAGAATTGTGTCAAAATTGTAAAATTCTTGTATAGGATGATTATAATCGAGTTATAATAGAGTTAGAAAATATCGCTGAAGATTGCTGAAGGATTCAGCAAAGTACGAGAAGTTTGCTGAAGGAGTCAGCAAAAGTGCGAAAAGATTGCTAGAAGGCTCAAGCAAAGTACGAGAAGAATGCTGAAAGATTCAGCAAACATGCAAAGATTTGCTAAGGTTGCTAGCAAACAATGAAGTCTCGAAAAGCTAGCAAACATGTGAAGATTGCTGAAGGACACTCAGCAAGTAACATGGTTGCTGAAGGAACGAAGCGAACAGAATGCTGAATCTCAGCAAGGTTGCTGAGATCTCTGCAGAAAAAATAGCGACCTCAGTAGAGTGTTCCAATAGCAATCAGCATCATCTGAAGCCCGAAAATCAAAGGATCTTCAATCTCCAAAGTTTAGGGAATCTCCTGAAATCGAAAAGCTAATTTATCAAGAGACAAAAAGGGGATTTCCAGAATTAAACTCAAAGATCCGTACTGACAAGTCCGCTAAATAAGAAAAGAGCCAATCAAACAACGAAGAGACTTGAAGCGTCTCTGTGCTTTTCAGAAAAGGAAGGAAGAGGATTGGTGGTTCAACAAACAGTGTCTAACGGACAAAAGATTCAAACATTTATGTTTGAATCTCTGTCTATAAATAGAAGAAGATTCGCAGAGTTAAAGAGTTTGGTCAATTCGAAAGTTCAATAATTATGCGCAAAATACGCATACACTCTACCGAATTCAAATCCAATCAAGAACCGATTGAGGCTTTGCAAAAGCTATCCGTGTTCAACACGAGACCCTAGAAGCTTGCTTCTGAGGTTAACTTGGTGTTCTTTCTGTCTAAGAAAGAACATAGCAGTCATCTTGATCTGCAAGATTGACTAGTACGGGCAACAGCCGCAGAGAAGAGAAGTTCCAGGAAGAACTATAAAATTCCTAATCCAGCATTCAAGGAGAAGGGAGGTGTGTCCTCACTCTATGTGTTTTCGAGAAGATTAAATTCAAGGGTGCTTGAAGGTGCGCTGTTGTTGGGAAATATCCCTTGATTTGTATTGCAAATCTCCCTTAGGATCAAA
>JAPKLW010002566.1:14296-32083 GCA_026898455.1 Plectranthus barbatus
GTGCCACAACCAATTGGTTCCTTCTTGGGATGAGCTTGTTGCGACAAGGCAAGTGTCAGCTTGGCCGCTCTCCAAATCCACGATGTATAGGCTTCCTTTCCTAATTCCTTTGAGGATGATCTCCTTGGAATCTTTATCTTTGATCAGGCACTCAGCTTCGGCAAAGGTCACGTCGTATCCATTCTGGATAAGCTGAATTATACTCAGCAGGTTGTAATTAAGGTTGGTGACCAGGGACACGTTTTGGATTTTGATTCCGTTGTATTCCACGCATCCCTTACCTATGACCCTCCCCTTTGAATCGTCTCCAAAGATAACAGGGGGTCATTTTGCCAATCTCAGCTGCGAAAGTAAGTCTTTCTCTCCGGTCATGTGGGCAGAACACCCACTATCCAGAATCCACGCTCTTTTCTTCTTCTTAAGCTGACTCTGGTTACCCTGTACCTGCATCACAAGAAAATTTAGACATTAGGTACCCAAGCTTCTGCGGGTCCTGCAGGGTTAGTCTTTGGAATCCATCTCTTTGGAATCCAAACTTGCTTCACCTTAAACTTAGGTGAATGTTTCTCCACCTTACTCTTCCTCTTGTAATAATGTATGCTATTTGGATGCATGTAGGAAGAAGTAGTGGTTGTGTGTGAATTCTTACGAGAAACTGAGTTTCTCAAAACTGAGTTTCCTGAAACTGAGTTCCTGGAAACCAAGTTTCTTGAAACTAAGTTTCTGTTCGAATCTCGGAAACCAATTCTGGGGTATTTAGTCTTCCTAGCCCTTGAATAAGAAAAATGATTGGGCTCAGACCTCGAGTAGTTGTCCCTCCTACTCGGATTAGTCCTCTTCACATTCGGATTTCTGGAATCCGGACTTGAAACTCAGTTTTGGTTGCTGAAGTGGGTTTCTTTGCATTAGGAACAGACTGCTTCACCCACTTCTTAGGCATAGATGGCTTCATTTTAGGTTTATTCAGTTTGGAAACCGGATTATTTTTAAGCTTCGGGACAGAGCTCAGTTTGGAAACTGACTTCTGTCCCTTGCCCTGATTAGCCAAAACAGAGTTTTTGTCAGAAGTGACTACTCCTTTTCCTAGCAACCTACCCTCTAAACTGGAATTTCTTTTAAAATGGTGATCAGAGACCTTTTCAGTTTCAGAAGTTGATGCATGATTGCTCAAAACATTTTCTGAAAATCCTAGCCCTGATTTGTCAGATGGGTCTCTTTGAATACTTAGGGCTTCTGAAACCTTGCTAGTGCTAGAATAAAGTGAACAAATAAGTTTTTGATCACTAGTAATTTTTAGTTTTAATGATTCGCATTCCTCATAAACATTTTTAAAATTTTCAAGTAAAGTGGAATGCTCCTCTTTAAGCTTAGTCAGCTCCTCACTGAGTGACCTCGATTCTTCAATCTCCTTGGTCAAATCTGAAATTTTGAGTTTCAGTGAGGTTCTTTCACCGACTAGATCATTTTTTATTTTATAAAACTTTGAAAACTCTTTGGAAAGGATTTCAAGAGTAACATCCTCTGAATCTGAGCAAATGGATTCAGTGTCCTCTTCCATGCATGCATGAGAACTAGAAACTGAGTTCAGAATAGTTACCAAGTTTTGTGTCTCAGTTTCAGGTTCTTCTTCTGCATCGAATAATTCCTCTCCAAGCTTAGCCATGAGCACCAAGAATGCTTCCTGCTCGGCTTCATTATCGGAAGTAAAATAGCCATCATCGTTGTCTGATATGTCTGGAAGCTTGGTCAGCTTCCTCATCAGCTCCTCAAGCTCAGCAACTGAGCTCTCTTCCTCTTTCTTCTGGGGATAGGAAGGTTTTGGGGTGGACTTTGACGTAGAGGTTTGACCATTCAATCTGTGAGCTTGATAGGGCTTTTGTGGTATCCTCTTCAAGTCTTTCTTCATGAAGAAGGCAGCATCTTTTTTGGACTGTGCGCTGACACTAAGGACGACTCGTTCCTGTTCGTCTTTGACAACATGGCCTTTGCGACCTCTCTAGAGGCTTTCTTCTCAAAGATCCTCTTCAAACGTTCCCTCTCTTCCTTAGAGACCAGCGGGCACTCATACTTTAGATGGTTTGGAGAGTTGCACTCGAAGCATGCTTTTGGTGGTCTCTCACTGAATTTTTGTTCACCTCCTTGTGAACCTTCATACTTGGCCTTTGCTTTTTCCAGAAGCTTGATCAGCTTCCTCATCTGCTCCTCAAGCTCAACAACTGAGCTCTCTTCCTCTTTCTTATGCGGATAGGAAGGTGTTGGGGTGGACTCTGACGTAGAGGTTTGACCATTCGATCTGTGAGCTTGATAGGGCTTTTGTGGTCTCCTCTTGAAGTCTTTCTTCATGAACAAGGCAGCATCTTCTTCGGACTGTGCGCCGACACTAAGGACGACTCGTTCCTGTTCGCCATTTGTATATCCCATTCATGGGCTTGTAATTAAGCAAACACGTCCTTCGTCGATATTTTTGACAGATCTTTCTCCTTCAGACTAGTAACCTTGACGAACCAGTCCTCCTTAGGCATTTTGGAGAGAATTTATGCGTTCAAGCCAGCAACATTATATTCTCTTCCAAGGTTCTTCAGCTCGCATACGATGGCATTGAAGCGAGCCTCCATCGATTTGATATTCTCTCTAGGGAGTAGCTGGAAGGACTCGTACTTGTCCACGCATACTTGAAGCTTGTTACGATTTGATATTTTGAGTTAATTTATTATTTGGGCTCTAAAGCTCATATACTTTGAGTGATTTTTCACACAACCATCTCAGAGTAGTTTTGTTAGGAACTAAGTTTTAGTTCCCTCCTTAATTTGATGTTTTGATATGTCAAAACTTACTTTAGCACTAAGTTTCTAGAGTTCTAAAATGAAATCCTTATATAGGATTGTTTGAGTTGTAATAGAACTTAGGTGTTGAAGACCGAGCAAAGAAGATGCTCGAGATTTAAAGATGTGTTCGTGTGTAAAACTTACTTTCAGTAAGTATGGCGATGGCCTATACTGACCTTAGGAAGTCAATATAGAGGTCACCATACAGACTTAGGAAGTCAGTATAAGAGGTGCCCATACTGACTATGGAAAGTCAGTATGGAGGTCTTTACTTCAAAGCACGAGGAACACAAGGCGAATCAAAGTCAGACTTAAAGGCGAATAAATGCTAAGTAAAAGTCAGTACGAGGATGTCCCATACTTGGATTCCTTGGACTGAAACTTGGTCTAACACAAAGTTGGTGGAAAGTACACTGCCAAAGCAGAAAGCAGGTAGCAGAGCAGACCAAAGTATGGGCTATGATTGGACGACATTCCTCTTATCTCTAACGACTGGAATTGTGTGTCTAACGGGCAGAATTTCAAACCATCCGAGGAGACTCATATAAATAGCTCAACATTTTAACCTGAAAATGTTACGAACTCTAAAGAAAGATACGCTGAACCTCTGCTCAACTTTCCACTCGAGCTCTCTGAAATTCCGTGTGCTTAACACGAGACTTGAGTTTTCTAACTCAAGTTAATCATTATGTGCTATTTGTTTAAAGCACGAGGCTAAAGCTTAAAGCTGAAGCTACTTCTTGGTGAATATAACTTTCTAAGTTATATTCACAGCAGTCATTATCCTACTCTGGGATTTTGATTCTCACGAGCATCTGCCAACCAAGCTTAGTTCCGGGAAGAATAAGAAAACATCCATCCACCAGGAAGAAGGCTGTGGGGTGCGTCCTCACTTCGATCTAAAGACTGAGTCAGCTTACAAGGAGTTCCTAGGCGAGTGAGGATAGCAAACTGAAGGACGAAGGTTTCCGACTGGCTGTTCATAGATCGTAAGGAGGCTTGTAACCAGATACTTAGTGGATTCCTGATTAAGTTAAGAAGAGTGGACGTAAGATATTAAGTCCGAACCACTATAATATCCTGTGTCATTTTACTCGCTTTATTTAAGTTTTCGTACTTAAGTTTATCAAGCTTACTTTAAAACCTTCAATACTTAGCCAAGTATTGAAGTGTATACTTGTGAAACTTACTTAATAACCTTCTGAGCTTAAACTTACTTTTATTAACCCGAAACTGAGTTCCAGTCAGTTTCGGAGAACGAGTGTAATATAAACTTACTTTCACTGCATTACATATTTCTCTGATTCGGGACCAACAAGTTGTATCACGCGCCAAGGTTCTTATAGACCAAGGTTGTGTTGAGTCGTTTAGGACCAGATCTATTTCCTTGCACTCATTTGTTTTTTGTGTTAAGCTCAGGTTATACAAGGATGACTCACATCACAAAACTTCCAAAGTATTCTCCGGAAGGCTTCAAGATATGGAAGAAAAGATCGATGATTATGCTGAAAAATATCCATCTAAAAATGGCAGAAGTCTTAGCCAAGGGGCCGATAAGATCACGAAAGTGAATACTCATGTTGGAGGAGCTGCTGGTCCAGAGATCGTGGACAAACCCTATGATGAGTGGACAGCTGAAGATAAAGTTCGTGCTCACCTGGACACAGTAGCTATGGAGCTAATCCTTCAATCCCTACCAGAGCCGCTGGTTGTCAAAGCATTATTTCCTTGGCACTCTATGCCTAGAGACAGATCAAATGAAGCGAAATAAGCTTCAAAAATGTGTAGATAAGTATGAATCATTTCATATGCTTCCCGGTGAAACATAAAATCTATGGAAGCAAGATTTAATTCTATTGTATGTGAACTTAAGAACTTGGGGAGAGAGTATTCTGTTGCAGGTTTAAATGCCAAGATTCTTTCCAAAATGCCGAAGGAAGATTGGTTCGTAAAGACCACAAGCTTAAAAGAGAAGGATCTGTCCAAAATGTCAACCAAGGATGTGTCTGCCCAGCTCCAAGCCCACGATTGGATATCCAAATAGCAAACAGAAATGAAGCCGTGCAGAATGTCAGCACGTAACCCGAAGAAGATGCTGCTTTTTTTGTAAAAAGAGATTTTAAGAGAAGGCCCCAGAAGCCTTACCAAGCTGACCGAGCAGTCGATCAAAGCTCTACAACAAAGTCAGTACCAACACCTTCCTATTCCCAGAAGAAGGAAGAGAAGGCCTCGCTTGCTGATTTAGAAGAGCAAATGCGAAAGCTAGCCAAGCTTATCGAGGAGGCAAGAAGCCTTCCTGGTTCTCATGGCTAAGTTGGGAAAGGAGACATTAGATGAAGAAGTTTCAAATGCAGAAACTGAGTCTGAAAATCAGGTAAACGAGTCTAATCCTTTTTTCAATTCTTCTGCACGCATTCTCGAGGACTCTGAATCTATTTTCTCGGATTCAGATAAACTTTCTATCGAAAACATTTCTAAAGAATTTGCAAAAGTCTATGAGCTAAAAAATATTATAGTCAGTGAAAACACCTCACTGAAACTCAAAGTTTCTGATTTGACCATGGAGATCGAAGGATCGAGGCACTTAGTAAGGAACTGACTAAGCTAAAAGAAGATCATTCCTCCTTACTTACAAATTTTAAAAATCTTTCTGAGGAATGTGAGTCTTTAAAATAAAAAATTGCTCAAGAACAGAAGCTGATTTGTTCTCTATATTCAAGTTCCAGCAAGGTTGTTGAGGCCTTGAATAGTCAAAGAGATCCCTCAGACAAATCAGGCTTAGGCTCTAATGAGGACATTACTAGCAATCATGCATCAACTTCTCAAACTAGAAATTCAAGTGATCATCATTTTAAAAATTATTCTAGTTTAGAAGTTAAGTTGTTAGGCAAAGGAGTAGTCAGTGTTGACAAGGACTCAAGAGTGGCCAATCAGGGCAAAGGGAAGAAGCCAGTTTCCAAACTGAGTTTCAACCCAAAGCTTAAAAGTAATTCAGTTTCAAAACTAAATAAACCTGAGATGAAACCTACTATGCCTAAGAAGTGGGTAAAGCAAAGTGTTTCTAATGTGAGGAAACCCGTTTCAACAACTAAAACTGAACTTTGCAAGAAGTCAGTATCATTTCCAAATTCGAGAAATCTGAGGTCCTTTGCTCATAACTCTTATGAAAGGAGGACTAATCCGAGTAGGAGGGACACCTAGGTCTGAGCCCAATAAGTTTCCTATTTCAAGGGCTAGGAAGACTAATCACCCCGGACTTGGTTTCCGAGAACCTAATAGAAACTCAATTTCTAGGAACTCAGTTCCAGGAAACTTGGTTTCGAGAAACTCAGTTTCTCGTAAGGTTTTGCACACACACTCTATTCCTTCTCATGTGCATCAAAATAGCATACATTATTACAGAAGGAAGAGAAAGGCAGAGAAGGTTGCATCACCTAAGCTTAAGGTGAAGCAAGTATGGATTCCAAAAGGATGGATTCCAAAGACTAACCCGGCAGGACCCCCATATGCTCGGGTACCTAAAGTCTAACCTTCTTTGTTTTGCAGGTACAAGGTCACCAAAGTCAGCTCAAGAAAAAGAAGCGAGCTTGGATTTTGGATAGTGGGTGTTCTGCCCACATGACCGGAGAAAAGGAACTACTCTCAAACTTGCAAATGGCTAGAGGACCTCCAGTTGTATTTGGAGACGACTCCAAGGGGAGAGTAATTGGCAAAGGATGCGTGGAATACAATGGGATCACCATCAACAACGTATCCTTAGTCACCAACCTCAACTACAACTTGCTGAGTATCAGTCAGCTTATCCAAAGTGGATATGAGGTGATATTTGCCGAAGACGATTGCTTGATCAAGAACAAAGAAACCAAGGAGATTGTACTGAAAGGAATGAAGAGAGGAAGTCTCTACATCGTGGATTGGGAGAGCGGACAGCCTGACACATGTCTTGTCGCAACAAGCTCATCTCAAGAATGAGTAAATTGGCTATGGCATGAGAGACTTAGCCATCTGAATTTCCAATCAATCAGGCACCTTGCCAAACATAAACTTGTGGAAGGTCTTCCACATGCTGGTTTCAAGAAGGAAGAAGGTGTCTGCAAGACGTGAAAGATTGGAAAACAAACCAAGGCATCATTCAAGAATCGCCCTATCACAGCAAGTACAGATAGGATCCTGGAGCTGCTACACATGGACCTATTTGGACCGGTTAAGCCACCCACCATTGGAGGAAAAAGGTTCACACTCGTTTTAGTTGATGACTACTCGAGGTACACTTGGGTGAGGCTCTTGAAGACTAAGGATGAAGTCAAGCTCCAGCTGCCGAAACTCATCCTACAGGTGCAAAACAACAAAGGAGTAACCGTGAAGAGAATCTGCTCTGACAACGGGATTGAGTTTTGCAATGGACCACTCATGGATTTCTGTGCCGATGCTAGGATCACTCACGAGAACTCATCTCTAAGGACTCCTCAAGAAAATGGTCTCCCTGAGAGGAGGAATCGCACACTCAAGGAGGCAGTGAGGACCATGCTTGCAAAAGCAAGCTTGAGCGAAGGCTATTGGGGAGAAGCCTTGATGACGGCGTGCTATACTCAGAACAGAAGTGCTATCAATAGTCATCATCACAAAACCCCATACGAGGTCTACAATGGTCGTAAGACTTCTATAGCTCATCTACGTGCTTTTGGTTCTCCATGTTACATTCACAACAACGGAAAGTCTAAGTTAAATACCTTTAGTCCCAAGGCAGATGAAGGTGTGTTCCTTGGTTATGGACACCCTTCATACAAGGGATATAGGGTACTTAACAAGACCACGGGACTTGTGGAGGTAACATGCTCTGTTGTTTTTTATGAGTGTATTTTAGCGCGCAGGACATTGAAGGACCTGGAACTTGATGATCGTGAGATCAAGGATGCTTGTGAGAAACTGAGTTCTAAAAAGGAAGATCCTAATATAGTTTCCCAAGCAAGATCGATGAATGAACAATCAAGTAATCCAGAGGACCAGGCCCTTGTGATGCAATTGTCCTTGCTGAGGCCTTAGATTCACTAACCTTAAATGCAGGTACCAATAAAAGGGGAACTTCAGGAACCCAAGCTGAAACTGAGTCGGGCGGCCAAGCTGAAACTGACTTGCCTGCCCATGCTGACTTTCTTGAAGATGAAGGCGCTCATCCTGAAGATGCCCAACCTGAAAAAGTGAATCTAGAAGATCAAAGGCTAGAGATCGTGGAAGCTACCACTGGAGAAGAAGTTCCAAATCCAGAAGTTGAAGACCAAGTTCCAGTAGAAGATCTAGCCATGGTGGAGTCAACCTTAACCTCAGTTCCAGTATCAGGAATCGATGGTACAAACTTTCCTGGAGCTTTCATTCAACCGGTTGAGGTTACTCAGCTCCAGAGGCCGAAGTGGTTGCGACACCATCCCGAAGATACCGTGCTTGATAATATTACAAACCCAGTTCGCACGAGGCAAGGAAGTGCCTTACTTACTTGCTTTATCTCTCAAAACCCAGAACCTATGAAGATAGGAGATGCTTTGAACTCCACTGACTGGATTAATGCCATGCAAGAGGAGCTTGCTGAGTTTAAAAGGAATGAAGTATGGTACTTGGTAGATCGACCAAGCCATCAATCTGTTATTGGCACTAAGTGGGTCTTCAAGAACAAGAGAGATGAAATCGAGAATATAGTAAGGAACAAAGCGAGGCTCGTAGCAAAGGGTTATGCTCAGTGTGAAGGAATTGATTTCGACGAAACCTTTGCTCCAGTAGCCAGACTCGAAGCCATATGGCTATTTCTAGCTTATGCCGCGCACTACAACTTCACAGTGTTCCAGATGGATGTGAAAAGTGCATTTCTGAATGAGGAGCTCAAAGAAGAAATATATGTTGAACAGCCCCGAGGCTTCGAAGAACGAAACCAGGTTTACAAATTGAGAAAAACTCTTTATGGGTTGAAGCAGGCACCCCGAGCTTGGTATGAGACTTTGTCTCAGTTTCTTCTCAGGAATGGTTTCCAGAAAGGGAAGATCGACACGACGCTATTCAGAATCAAGGATGGAGCTGACATCCTATTGGTTCAAATCTATGTCGATGACATTATATTCGGATGCAAGAACTTGAAGCTATGCGAGAAGTTTGCCCAACTTATGCAAAGCAACTTCCAGATGAGCATGATGGGTAAGCTTACTTACTTTCTCGGTCTTCAAGTAATTCAATCTGAAGGAGGAATCTTCATCAACCAGAAAAAAGTACACCAAGGACTTGATCAACAAGTTTTGTCCAGAGAAGACCAAGCCCTTGAGGATTCCTATGAGCCGTAGTGCTCAGATCAACCTTGATGAAGAAGGAGAAGCAGTCAACCCAACTAGTTACAGAGGGATTATTGGATCATTGCTATATCTAACCGCAAGTAGGCCGGATATATCCTATTCAGTTGGAGTATGTGCGAGATTTCAAGCCAATCCAAAGAAGTCGCACATGGAGGCTGCAAGAAGAATAGTGAAATACCTCAAATGAATGGAGTCCTTAAGTATTTGGTATCCCAAAACTGACGAGCTTACTCTCAACGCTTACTCAGATTCAAATTTTGGAGGATGCCGTATTGATAGGAAGAGCACAAGTGGAACATGTCAATTCATGGGTCACAAGCTTATTAGTTGGTTTAGCAAGAAGCAGCATTCTGTCGCTACATCGACCACCGAAGCTGAGTATGTAGCCGCTGCTAGTTGTTGTGCTCAAGTCCTATGGATCAAGCAACAATTGCTTGATTATGAAGTTGAAACTGGGTGTGTTCCTATTTATTGTGACAATAGCAGTGCTATGTGCATCACGAAGAAAGCAGTACACCACTCTAGGACCAAGCATATCAACATCAGGCATCATTTTATCAGAGATCATGTCGAGAAAAAGGATATTTCTGTCGAGTACATCCGCACTGAAGATCAACTAGCAGATATCTTCACCAAGCCACTCCCAGAGACTCGATTCAAAGAGTTGTGCATCAAGCTTGGTTTGTTAGAATTTGATGAGATATCAATCGAAGAGGAGTAGATGCGGAATAAAACTAAGTCCGAACACTTAGTTTTTTGGTTTTCTTACTTTCTCAAATCTCAAGAAAATTGGAGGATATGCTGACTAAAACTGAGTCCCAGCTCTCAGTTTTGCATGTTTGAAAGTCGCATCGTTTGATCGATTCAAGTGGTGTCACCAAATCATTCCAAACAACATGAAGATCGGAGAAATTCGTGATTGAAGACGACGAAAGCGGATTAAATCTAAGTTTAAACTCTCAGATTTCAAGTTTTGGTCTATTTAGTCAGTATGAAGGAGTATGGAGGATCTATACTTAGTCGTTTCTCGAAGAAAATGCTAAAGTGGTGTCTACGCAAAATCCGAGAAACTGACTTTCAAAGACTCAGTATGGTGGATCTATACATAGCCACTTTTCTTCTTATGGTTCATTAAGACGCATACTTGGTGGCGGAGATACTGACTTTCGGACTAAGTTTCAGTATGAAGGATATTTACTCAGTATGGAAGTTCCACACTTAGCCGTTTTCGCAACATCTAGGTAGACCATACTGACTTTCAAGAAAAACTAAGTTTTGGTTTTCACACTTAGAATATTTTTGAAGGGTGGATGCGGAATTAAACTGAGTTCCAACTCTCAGTTTAGAAAATTACCTCTACTCAGTATGAGTACGAAAAGTGGGGGTTTTGAAATTTAAAAGTTAGCTTATCCCATACGATGCATTTAATGTGCAACAGTCACCAAGCAATCCAGACGCGACACCTGGCTGACCCCGCTCCGCCACATCATATCAGTAAACCCATTCCAAGCGACGCGTCTCCCCAGCCGTCGATCTTGAAGTTGTTGACTTAACCAGAAATGTTGGATCTGTATCATCCAATCCTATATATGGAAACAAAATCACCGACGGTTACTCTTTTATTACTTTGCCATTTTCGTCGACCTTCAAATCTTCATCAACCCAGAACTCTCTCGAGCATTCAAAGCAATCGACAAACATTCCTTTGTTATTTATTGTCAATCATCACCATTAATCATGCCGAAGAAGCCTACTCAAATGCCATCAAAGAAGCAAGTTGCAGAGACCTCGACATCTGGTCGAGAGGTGGAGGAAGTAGTGTATGAAGATCGTCCCTACTCCCAGGTTCTTAAACTCTTCAGGGATGCCCCCAAGAAGCTCTCTCCTGAGTAGAGAAGAGTTACGCAGGTGATAAAGGAGAAGATTCTCAACGTTTAAGATGGAGAGAAGGTTTGTCCAGATAATCGTCTGGCAGTTAAACTGATTGGCGAGAAGATCGTCTACTTCCTGCGGGCACGACCAAAGAGATTTCATCCATACTTGGTTGCCTAGTTCTACACCAATGCAGTGGTGGATAAGGATGCCAAGGCCTTCACTACTGAAGTAGCCGGAACTCCAATCCGAGTAACACCCCGGTTGCTCAAGGAAGTGTTCCATCTCAGGAATCGAGGCACCTGTATACATGTCTATCTGCAGGGTGTTGACAATCAAAAAGCGCGGGAGCACATAGAGGGGCATTGGACTGACTGGAAGAGGGATGAGATCACCACTCCTTGGAAGATGAATCATAAAACCAACGAGTTCGACCCATTCTACAAATTCCTAGCAGACATTGCTATCCGTATGTTGTAATGTGAAGTGGCTCATTTTCTGAGATAAGCCGAAAGAAGTACTCAGAACTTATGGCCATCGATGACGAAGTTCATGGAAACTGGGCGGAGTTTCTTTTTGAACGGTTGCTTGATTATGTGAGCATGAAGATATCCATCGAGAGCACCGGACAATTCGCCACCAACGTTGGATTCAGCTTGAAGGTGAGCTATCTGCTGGAGAAGTTGTTACCGGCAGTGGATGCATGAGAGGTGTTGATCCCAACTGACATTATTCCAACCAAGTCAGTGGTGAGAGAACCTAGTGAATCTGAGGATGATGATGGAGATGATGGAGGAGACAGGCCTGAGGAGACTGCGGCTCAGGAAGAGGAGAGTCTGCAGAAGACCATGGAAGACCTCCCCCTACTGACAAATCTTGGGGAGGATCCAAACAAGCCAAAGAAGAAAAGTCTAAGGAAGAAGTTTGGTGAGCAGTCAGCTCAGCCTGTGCAGGGGCCTACTCCGTTTGAGGGCCGTATTACCATAGATATTCCCAAGAAGCCCCGAACTGGGATAGTCCGACCCCTAAAAAGAAAGAAGAAAGAAGAAGAGGATGCCGGGAAAGGGAAGGAGAAGGTCGAGGAATCATCCACCCGACGCAAGCTTACTTTCCAGGAGCCTGTGGTGGAGATCCCTCAGGAGATAAACATATATTTCTTATCACATACTCCTGGGGATAGAACTTTTGAAGACCTTTGCACGGAAGCTCAAGGTGTTGACCAACACCCAGAAAGATAGTATAAGCAGCCTGAGCAACTTGTGGTGGAGGTTCTGGTGGAGGAAGCTCTGATTAAGCGGGCGACTGACCCAGTAAAACCGGCGGAAGGAGGTGGAGAGAAGGAAGCTGAGAAAGAGACTCAGCATGCCCCTGAAATTCCAGAGATAGATATTGAGGTGCATGCTGAGGAAATTGTCCTGGAAATTGCTCGCGATGTGGTGGTAGAGCAAGAGAAAGAAGGAGAGAATGAGCGGGTGACCACCCTAGCACAACTGGCGGAGCAGGAGAAGGAGCCGGAGAAGGAACCGGAGCCGGAGAAAGAACCAGAGCTGCATAAAGAGCAGGAGAATGAGGCCCGGAGGTTGAACAAGGGGAAACCTCCACCTAAGCTGAGCCTGTGACTCAGCTTCAGCCTGAGTCCACTCACGCTGAGGGCTCACATAGAGGAGAGGGAGGTGATGATGCCATGGACATCTCTTCAAATGACTCCCAGATCTCGATCCCCTCAGGTGAAGACGATGATGTGCACAGTCCCCGATTGGATGAAGAATTTAATTATAAACGAGACATGCCGGAGTCTGGAGGCGCCACCCGTGGGATACCAGAATGGACAAAGAGTTGTCCGTTGAGCCCAGTCAGCTCCTAGAGTACAAAATTCCATTAAGTGGGTTACCCCATCCTGAGTCTTCCTCTCTGCGACTAAGGAGCTGGTGTCCACCAATAAGGAGAACTGCCACAAGAGATACCAAGCTTATCCCTGGGCTGCTGAGATCTCACAAAGGATAGAGCGGAGAGTAACCGAAGAAATCAACTTGCTCTACCCTGATCTTCTGCTCGAGGACACCATTCCTTGTGATGTGCTAAGGATGGAATTCAGAAGGTGGAGGAGATTCGATATAGCCAGGCACAAGCTCAACACGGAAGATCTATCTATCATGCTGGCTAGGTTGGGACTAATTTTCTGGAGGTCAGAGGAGGCATGGAAAAATGAGTGGAGTGCCCCGACGGAGAGGCGGCAGATGAATGAGGGGGAAATAAGGATGAGGTTGCTAGCTATCCGCGCCTACAGAGCTGAAACTTTCAACACGCTCAAATTTTGCTTAAATGCTCACAGAGTGCCCCCCTCCGATTATCATTTTGTTCCGGAAGGCCCCATCTCTGCCCGACCACTCACTCAGGTTCGCCCTATTCATACTGACTCTTCTCTTGTGCTTACTAGATCCAACGCAGAGTCAACTTCAGCTTCCACTCCGGAGGATTATCAGAGGATTATAGTTGCCAAGAGGGAAAAGCTGCTGAAACTTCAAGAGCAACTACGGAGTATTGAAGCTGAAATCAAGCATACATCTGGAGAGCTGACTGCTGCGGAGACAGAGAAGGCAGAACTAGAGCAGGCCATGGCTCTGTCCGCTGAACTGACTATCCAACAGACCGCCGAGCGAGCAGCCGCACTTATAAGTACCATCACATCCACTCGTGCGAGTCTTGCAATTTCAGCCAAGCTGATCAGAGTACAGAAGATGATCCAGAGCAAGATCGAGGCTCAGAAGCTAAGAGCAAGGCAGAAAATGGAGCTCATGCAGAAAGAAGATCAACTTGCAAGAGTGAGACAAGAGATCGAATCAAATCAGAAGGCTAAAGAAGAACAAAGGAGGCTGCAGGAAGCCGAGCTTAAACGCAAAGAAGAAGAAGAACTTGCTCGATTGCAGAGGGAAGCTGACCTGCAGAGGAAAAGAGAGGAAGAAGAACTTATCAGGCAGCAAAAAGAAGCCGAGCAGAAGCGAAAAGCAGAGGAAGAGCTTGTCAGGCAGCACGAAGAAGCTGAGACCAGGTGAAAGGCTGAAGAAGAGCTTGCCAGACTTGAGGAGGAGCAAACCAGGCTTTTGGCCGTGGTGTCTGTAGCACCTGAGTCTGCTATTCAAACTTCTGTTGGAGATGTTGTACCCACTGCCATGATGACTCAAATGCAGGTCCTCTTCCAGAATCAGATAGATGATCTTAAGGCAAGATTTGAACAGAAAGAGGCTAAAATCGCAGAATCTATATCATCTATCAAGTCTACTGTCTCGACCCTTGTTGATATTGTCACAAAGAGGGAAGAAGAAAGACAGAAAGAAAAAGAAGAAGCTAGGAGGAGAGAAGAAGCCGAAGAGAAGAGGAGGCAGGAGCAGTACAACATGCTGGCAGAACTAGTCTCAAAACTATCTGGATCCAAACCTTCAACATCTGATCCACCTTCTCCATGATCCCTTCGTACTAAGTATTTTGTACTTAGTTTTTTGTAAGTTCGGTTTTCTTTCTTTCATTGTACATGTAATCTCTCTATTATTAATGAAAGTTTGGAAACTGACCTTTAGACAATCACTCATTGTCTATCTCTCTCTCTCTCTTCATTCTAAGTTTTAACCTGGCTGAACTCACTTTTCCTAAGTATGAGCAGCAAACTTACTTTTTCGCTCTATTGATTTGAATCGAGAAATATCTCTCCAATTCAGGGGGAAGATCAAATAGAGTAGGTCAGAATAAGGACTCGTGTACTGAGTAGTGTCTTTTGTAAGCTTAGTACACCATGCTTCCTTTTCTTTCTGACTTTAGTAAGTAGTTTTGACAATATCAAAAAGGGGGAAATTGTTAGGAACTAAGTTTTAGTTCCCTCCTTAATTTGATATTTTGATATGTCAAAACTTACTTTAACACTAAGTTTCTAGAGTTCTAAAATGAAATCATTGTATAGGATTGTTTGAGTTGTAATAGAACTTAGGTGTTGAAGACCGAGCAAAGAAGATGCTCGAGATTTGAAGATGTGTTCGTGCGTAAAACTTACTTTCAGTAAGTATGGCGATGGCCTATACTGACCTTGGGAAGTCATTATAGAGGTCACCATACTAACTTAGGAAGTCAGTATAAGAGGTGCCCATACTGACTATGGAAAGTCAGTATGGAGGTCTTTACTTCAAAAGCACGAGGAACACTAGGCGAATCAAAGTCAGACTTAAAGGTGAATAAATACAAAGTAAAAGTCAGTAGGAGGATGTCCCATACTTGGATTTCTCGGACTGAAACGTGGTTTGACACAAAGTTGGTGGAAAGTACACTGCCAAAGCAGAAAGCAGGTGGCAGAGCAGAGCAGACCAAAGTATGGGCGATGATTGGACGACATTCCTCTTGTCTCTAACGACTGGAATTGTGTGTCTAACGGGCAGAATTTCAAACCATCCGAGGAGACGCCTATAAATAGCTCAACATTTCAACCTAAAAAGGTTACGAACTCTAAAGAAAGATACGTTGAACCTCTGCTTAACTTTCCCCTCAAGCTCTCTGAAATTCCGTGTGCTTAACACGAGACTTGAGTTTTCTGACTCAAGTTAATCATTCCGTGCTAGTTGTTTAAAGCACGAGGCTAAAACTACTTCTTGGTGAATATAACTTTCTAAGTTATATTCACAGCAGTCATTATCCTACTTTGGGATTTTGATTCTCACGGGCATCTGCCAACCAAGCTTAGTTCTGGGAAGAACAAGAAAATATCCATCCACCAGGAGGCTTGTAACCAGATACTTAGTGGATTCCCTATTAAGTTCGGAAGAGTGGACATAGGATATTAAGTCCAAACCACTATAATATCCTGTGTCATTTTACTCGCTTTATTTAAGTTTCCATACTTAAGTTTATCAAGCTTACTTTAAAGCCTTCAATACTTAGCCAAGTATTGAAGTGTATACTTGTGAAACTTACTTAATAACCTTCTGAGCTTAAACTTACTTTTATTAACCCGAAACTGAGTTCCAGTCAGTTTCGGAGAACGAGTGTGAGTGTAATATAAACTTACTTCCGCTGCATTACATATTTCTCTGATTTCGGGACCAACAAGTTTTGTATGAAATCTTAATGTATAAAACATACGTTTTCTATGAATAGTAGTACTATTTTGATTAGCCATTGGCTTCCACATTGATATTTATTTATTTATTAAGAAGGTGTTTTACATTTTCTTAACTTATTAAATCCTTTAAATATTTCGTTAACACTTTAATTAGATTAGGGTGTTACAGTTTAAGTGGAGAAGGCAATAACATGGGCGCTTCATTTTTGTGGTGGTTGCTCAATAAACATCCCAAAATTTTATGTCCCGAAAATTGAAGGGTTAGAGTCTCAAATTTTTAGTCTTAATCGAATAATTCGAACTGATATCTGATGGGGCCAATTAACATTCCTAGTTCTAAGACCATCTTAGTAATGACACTCAACCTAGTGTCATGAATAAGACAAAGAAGTTTGTGATTAAAAAAAGAAGAAGAAAATAAATAGTGTCATGACACGGCTCGGCTCATCCATCTATAGGGCATTCAATCTTATGCTGCCACTTGGCAGCATTTGATTGGATGTTCTAAATTTTGTAGATAAATACATAAATTTTATATATTATAAATAAATTATTAAAAAAATAAATAAAAATTATATCAAAATTCATAATTTCTTTTTTCTCTATAAAATGAACCCAATGTTCATACATTTTCATTCACAACCAAAACTTCTATTTTCTCTAGTATTTCTTCCTATTGATATCTAGTTATGGATCCAAATGACTCAAATTACTTCTACACTTCCCAAAATTATCCAAACCAACAAAATTATCCAATTTCTCAAAACTATTCAAATTACCAAAATTCGCAACAATTTCCAAATGTTAAATATCAAAATTTTCCACTTTCTCTCAATTTCAATAACACTTATTCCTCTCAAGATGTTCAATATCCCAGTACCAAAATGCAAATCCTTAAACATGACTTGATTGAGCACATATAGAAAAAATTTGGAGCTCATAATTAAATATGCAATTTGAATTTCTTTTGTAATAGCACTTTAGTAATTTGTTCTTGTATTTGTAACTCGTTGTATTTGTATTTAATTTATATTTCAACTTTTGTAGTTTGTATTTTATTATCGAATCAAATATCAACTTTTTAAAGTGTATGTAATGTTTTTATTATAATTATATATAAATATATAATTAAAAATTCAATAAAATATATTATAAATAATATATATTAAAATAAAAATATAAAAATAAAATAAATTTTAGGTTGGGTGGATGTAAGCAATGGGCATGAATATGGATATGGATATGGAAGCAGCAGGTGTTGGTTCACGTAACCCGAATAGCAGAGTTTATTTCGAGTGCCAAAATCCTCCTTAATTGTGAAGTTTTCTTAGGGATTGATTGCTCCAAAAGTTGCTTTACAATTGTATTGCCGAAAGCGAAAGTGAGAACAGAATCATTTTAAAGTCGCAAATTGATATGCCAAAGACTTTTGGGTACAATACGAGTATAGTATAGAAGTGTACAAGTGAGCGACTGTTCCACTTTAGCTTAGCTTTATAATGGATTGGTTCAGTAGTTCTTTGCTTCATCACACCGATCTCTTTATCATCAAAACTTCCCTCTTGGTTGGAAGGCAACAATGGGGGTGCCTAGATTTTTCTGGTGGTTTATCAATAAATATCCCAAAACATTATCCGACGCAGAGCCTGCCGGTGCC
>JAPKLW010002566.1:42083-65985 GCA_026898455.1 Plectranthus barbatus
GTCCGTCACCACAGTGAGGCACATATAAAACACTACCAAAATGACAGTCAGAAAAATCAACAACAGATATTAGAGGTGTATAGCATTTAGTGTATCTATATACAAGCTCAGTTGGTGTGCGTAATATAACATGATAGTGTCGCATGCACCTGTGAAAGAAAATAATACAAAACAGACATAGCAGAATTATTGCTGTTGCAAAACATGTTCGCTTTGTTCACCATGATAGAATGCAAGTCTGAATACAAGATACATACAGTCTAAATAATAGATGGATAAGAATTATCACATCCTTCCAGGGGCGGAGCCATATAGGGGCTCATGGGGGCGCTGACCCCACGAACATCTGAAAATCTTCTTAATAGATATGTGAGGGTCGGACTTTCATTTCCGGAATAGCGAGGAGAAAAAAAAAGTTGCAGCGGCGGAAATGTGGAGAAGAAGCAGATAAAAGTAATAAATAAGAAGCGTGCTTAGGTTTTGACTTAAAATAAAAGAATTGTTGAATGAGAGAGAACAGATAAAAAGTGCTCTTGTCCAAAAAAATAAACAAATAAATAAGAAATGCTCAAAAATGTTTTGAACCTGTACCTTTTTTATTCTTTTTTTTTTGTTATTTTTATTAAGATATCATCTCTCTTCCAATGAGGCTAAAGATTTTTTTTTGTCACGAGATAACTATTTCTTTTATCTTTGTTGCTTCTCTATTCAAAATTACATTCCTTTAAAATTATGGGAAGGTCTTGGGTTAGGCAGGCCTAAACGACTTAGGCGGGTTTTATCCATTAACCCAAGCTTTAAGCGGGTTTTATCCATTAACCCAAGCCCAAACCCATATAATATACCCTATTTGGGATGGGTGAACCCATTTGGGTAGGATAAAACCCGCCTAAACCGTTTAGGCCTGCCTAACACAAGTTTTTGCCTAAAATTATTTATTTTTTATCTTTATTTGTCTTTCTTATAACTCATTAATCATTTAGAACACAAAGAAACTAAAGTTTTAGTATTTAAATTGATGAGTTTGACTGTTTGGAATTCGTAATGCATGTTGGATACATTTATTTATTGTTGAATATCAACAAAATAAATAGAAAAAACATTACCCCCCAACCCAAAAAAAAAAAAAAAAAACAGATAAATCTTAGCGGCACAACTTTTTGTATTTTACTCTTGGGATATGAGACAAATGATCAATCTTAAAGTTCACATGAGATGTCTTAGACTTAGACATTGCATATAGAGGTGTAAATGAACCAAACTGTTCGTAAGCTATTCGGGTCTCGATTCGATAAAAGCTCGTTCGAGTTCGTTTAGTAAAGCTCGTTTATTAAATGAACCAAACTTGAGCATCATAGTATTCGACTCGTGAGCTCGTGAGCAGGCTCGTTAGCTAAAATTAGTAAGAAATATAAAATAATTACTTTTATAAAAATAATATTTTTATGATTTAAGAGTAACAATAATGATAAATCTATCTAATAATGAAAAAAATTTAGAATTTGAACATGAATATGATTTTTTTTTTGGAATAAATAACATTTTCTTCTAAATAATAATGAAAATCTTAAATATATTCTAAATTTAGAAAGTTCGTTTAGGCTCGATAAAAGCTCGATAACGTTCGTGAACATCAAAGTATTCGATAAAAAAGCTCGAAGCTCGACTCGAAACTAAACGAGTCAAACTTGAGCACGGCACTACTCGACTCGACTCGGTTCGATTACAACCCTAACTGCACATGACAAACATGATTTTAATGATGGTGCAATCTAAGCTTTGCACTAGGAATTTCATAAATTATAACTGTAACAGGAAAATTACAAGATGGAATGCTATTATTTATTTAAACAAAAACTATTGATAGTTGATTGATTTTAAAATTATAATAATGGTGCTCTTTGCCTGTAGTTTTATTTGTCCTAAGAACACAATATTTATTTCAAAAGAAATTAGAACCTACTTTCTATTATTTTATTCACGAACCTAGTTTTAATTTATGAAATCTATAAATATATTCACACAAATTATTATATTTTTTTATATTTTCAATGTAATGGAAAAATTGTGCTTAAACAAAGGATGGAACTCTTAGAAAGAAAAAAAAAAACTATGAATTTATGGATACTCATGTGTGAATTAAAATGACAGTATTACTAAATAATTGAAACCAACCCCCATCCTGCATCCGCCACAGCATCCTTCCAAGCTACTTTAAGACTACTGAAAAACATTAAATGTTGCTTTCCTTACAAGTCTAATAAGAACAAGACATATGCATCCTAAAGCCTCAGCCTTTCGCTGTCATTAGTCCACGTACTCCTATCTGCTTTAGACTAGGATGCTGAGTTGACTTATGCAGATATGAGTTTCCGCTAACAGCAATTCATGAGTTCAAGACTAAGCTTACTTAGTTAAACGTATATCATTAATATCCTCATGTATGTTCCAGTTTTGAATTGTCTATGAACTTAAGAGATTCACAACATCAAGAACCGAACACAAAGTCAAGCACCAGGCAACAAGCATAATTTGATATGTTGTATAAGCTAGAGTTACAAGCAGACATGATTACCCAAATTCTAAGGCACAACTTACATCTTCCTTCTCCTCTCGCAATTCACGTAGCCGTAACGAATTTATCTTTATCTGCATAGAGATGTTCATCTTGGCTTCTCTCTTTAGCAAGTTTCCTCTCATATACAATCTCATGTTCATGTTCTCTTTCTCGTTGTTTTGCCTTCTCTATCAGTTTTTTAATATATTTCGGCTGAAAATGAAATTAGGAACAGATAATCATTTAACCTTGAAGCCAAGATCTAGCACCTCCATTAAGCAGAAGGATCCTAAGACTTTGCAAGGGATATAAATCAAACAACGACAGTAAATCCATCAGTAGACAAGGATGAAGTTAAGAATTCTTCTTTTACTGTTTTCCAGTGAGGCAAATCCTACCCTCCCTGCCCTCTACCGCCTAGATGATGGAGATCCAGTGACTAAGATTTATCAAGATATTTCAAGAAGATTCGTTGAAGATATAATAGAAGATTTGATTAGTCTTGATAAGATTTGGTAGTTAGTTATTTAAGTAATTTTGAATTTTCTATTTTTTAGATATATTTTATTTCCTTATTTTATTAGGATTAGGATTTGATTTCCTTATGAGATTAGGATTTGATTTCCTTATTAAGATTTGAGATTGCCTATATATAGGCCTTATTATATGGACAAATTATTTAGTTTTCAGTTTAATAAAATTTGAGAGGTTTCACTTATCAATATGAATTCCGCATCCGTTAGTGGCATCCTCAGTCATATCCATCGTGGTTGGATCAATTCGCTTCTTGGGTCGTAGGATAATTATTCTAGACTACGGTATTTGAAGGTTTTTGAATCCAAAAGTGTTGGATTTCCATCGCCAGTTCGTTTCCGCGTATGTCTGTCTTCAATCAAGTTCATGAGCTGCGATCTTAACCTTCCGGTGAGGATCGTATCACTAGACCAATGATACCACGAAGATAACAGAATTCAAGAAAAAAAAACTTCTCATCAGATGTGGTCATAAATGGGGACTCCATAATAAAATCATTACACATAAAAATTCTATTAATGCAATAAGATTCAAGGAAAACAACTCAGCGATGAAAAGATTACAAACTGATCTTAGCGGGTTGAGAGGGAAAAAAATATGACCATTCTTGTCATTCACTACAGGGTAATGACTTTATTTCTTTTCAAATGGAGTTTTAGTTTTTGCTCTATAGGTTTGTGGTATACATACCAAGGGGAGTAAAGTCCAATTTAAATTAATTTAATCCATCAGTTCAATATAATTATATTCGCACATTGTTATTTATAAAACTATCATTCAAAGATAAATCTGGATTTTCGTGAATTTCACAATTGCCTTGGTAAAGCAACAGCATGACACCAAAAGCAAAGTGGTACTCCCTCCGTCCCAAGTAAATTGTCCACATTTCCTTTTTGGTTTATCTCATAATATTAGTCTACTTTCCTAAAATAGAAAAATCTTCACACTCATCAATAAAATATTCATCTCACTAACACCCACTACCTCTCACATACATTGGTTATTGTACCCGGTCAAATGTGGACAATTTGACCGGGACGGAGGGAGTATTAAAAAGTAATCACTGACTAGGGTTGTTTGATATGATTTGCCTTTTTCTATTTAGAAAAGTAACAAACTCTATAATACCTTTCTATCTTGCCGATCTTGCTCTTTAGGAAGAACTTGTTTCTCCTTCATTTGATCATATACTCCATCATAATCGAATGCCGAAGGGTCTTCCTGAAGAGCCTTCTTATGCTGCTCTTCAACATATTAAAGATTAAAAAATAAAAGCCAAATAACTCTGTCAAATCCAAATATACAATGGAAAAGGAATATTGGATAGTACCCTTACTAAATTTTATAATAGAAGAAAACCTACATCTTTTCGTAAGCTTGGCGCAAGATCTCCCTCTCAACGTTATCATCATCATCGTCATCATTAAAGCCGAGCACCTTTGGGGCTGGGGGTCTGGCAGGTTGTTTCTGTTTCTGTTTCTGTTTCTGAAAAGCGTATGCCCGCCATCAAAATGAACTTCATCTATCCAAATATTCTACTAAAACATAAACCCAACCCCCTATCTTTCGTTTTTTCAGAAAGTCTTAGGGCAAAATTTCACATGGCTAATATATTAGCTACCCTCAAGTATAATTGATGATTATTTTTATCTATTACTTTATCCTTAAACTTCATCAATAACTCCGTCGCAGGAATATTTTTACCTTGACAAAATATACAAAAAACAGAACTACTAGAATAATCATGATCATCACAGGGATCAAAAGCATTGGATCAAAAAAAAACCCAGTAACAAAGGCAAACTCCCTCACTCCAAATTCAATACGCTGCCCACCAATATTGAGTCAGAAAGAATTGCGGTTTGGACTTCTAATTTGATAACTTAACAGCTAAACTAATGGCTGAGAGGCACTGAGACCATTAGTTCTCCACACTAGTAAATTACCAAAAGGACCATTAATGAATTGGTTAACCAACCCTTGACCCCCTATTGAACCTAATGTGTCATTAATGGTTTGCAAAGTGGTCACTTTAGTGTATAAATTCACTTTAGTAGTTGCACAACGAAAAACAGTATCTAATCCACTGAGGCTGCACAAATAATAATCAATCTAAATTATAATTACCATTCACAAACACCATTACAAATTGCATTCAAAGTATTTCAATAAATTGCAACAAAAAAATCAATTTCATTCAAATGCACAAATATTTCAAAATCAAAACATTCGAAACCACCAAACAAAGGCCACACGTTTTTTTTTTTTAATTTTCTCGATTCAAATTGCACCAAACAAAACATTCGTATGATATATGAGCACAAAAAAAAAAGGTGAAAATTTGTATGAAAAAAACAAAGGCCACAAAAAATCCAACATATCGTGTAAAAATAAGCAAAAAAATGACACAATTCGTATGTGGTTTATTCGGGCATATATCACATGAAATTGACTCAAATTCGACAAATGACTAAAATATATATAATTTCGTTTAATCTAAACTTCTAATTTCAACAAATATTGCCGACAATTGGATACAACCAACACAAAAATCTTGCTGACACCCGCCGAAATAAATGCACCAATCGGCCATATTTTTGCGCAAGAAATGGAAACAAATTGGAGATATAAACTTTAAGAATGAGTAAAATATGCAATTACCTCGATGGTGAATTGGAGGGGACCAGGAACAGGGAAAGAAGGTGCCGACATAATGATTTTTTTAGTTTTGAATCGGTCAAAAGCTAGGGTTTTAATTGAAATCAGGTCAGAATCGACGGTCGGAATCGTAATTACAATTCTGACCTGATTTTTTTTTTATCATTTTCAAATTCGGGTCAGTATTGGGACTGATTCGGGTCATTTCATTCATTATTGGTTACAACCGGGTCAGAACGCGGGCTCGGATTTTGTACTTTTAAATATTTTTATGATGTATTATAAAAAGTGGATATTTTTGCAATGTGTATTAGTCTAAATGAGTATTATGTAATTTTTCTCTATAAATAATATATATTGAAGTATAAATATGAAAATAAAATAAATTTTAAATTGGGTGAATGTCATTAGTGTAGGTAGAGATTGAGTTGGATTGTGAGTTGTATAGGTGTATGAGAAAGAAATTAATATTTTATTATTAAATTAGATTATATTGGATTATTAGACTACCCCCATTCATAACTCAACCCCAACCCAACATTTAATAAAATATTAATTTCTCTCACCTCCACCTATACAACCCACAACCCAATCTAATTTCTACTCCCATCAATAACCCCAACCCAACTTAAATTATATTTTCTTTTTACTTTACTTTTCAATATATATTATCAATATCAATTTTTATTAAGTTTAAAATAATTAACAAATATATCTATATCTATATCTATATATATTTATTTATAATTTATATTTTAAATTTATAATTGTGATAAAAATACACTATAGCACACTTAAATAAGTGAGAAATTTAGATTAACAACGAAATATAAATTACAAGACTTGGAATATAAATAAGGAAAACAAATTACAAATAAATGCACGAAATATTAGATCACAATTACAAAAGAAATGCAAATTACATATTTAATTCTGAGCTCCAAATTTATTCCATATGTGCTCAATCAAATCATTTTGAAGGGCGCGATGAGCTTCTCTATTGCGAAGTTGATCTCTATTAACCATATACGCCGACAGACTTGAAATGCGTTGTGTAGAGTAATTAGTTGATTCAACATTATCTGGATCTACTCCTGTGGGTATATCTCTGAGAAATTCAGTGGGATCATAATAATTTTGGTATGTGTCTCGTTCATCTTCCACTATCATATTGTGCATAATAATACAAGCCATCATTATTTTCCCCATCAAAATCTTGTCCCAGATAAGGCATGGACGTCGAAGAAATGCAAAACGAGCTTGCAGAACTCCAAATGCTCGCTCGACATCTTTTCTAGCAGATTCTTGGTGTTGAGCAAATAACTTATGCTTTCGGATTTGTGGAGCAATAATCGACTTGACAAATGCAGCCCATGAAGGATATATGCCATCAGTGAGATAATATGCTCTATCATTTTGACGACCATTCACTATGTAATCAACCTTTGGTGATCGACCTTCTAAGACATCATTAAAAACAGGGGATCGATGTAATACATTAATATCATTGCACGAACCTGGTGTTCCAAAGAACGCATGCCATATCCATAAATCATAGGATGCAACAGCTTCCAAAACAATTGTTGGATGTCCGCTTCTTCCTGTATATTGCCCAGCAAACGCATTTGGGCAATTCTTCCATTGCCAATGCATGCAGTCAATACTTCCAATCATGCCTGGAAAACCACGTTGTTCTCCAACATAGAGTAGTCTTGCCAAATCTTGTTCATTAGGCCTTCTCAGATAAGTTTCACCAAAACAAGAAATGACACCTTCTACAAAATGTAAAAGAGCATCTCTTGTAACAGTTTCACTCATTCGTAAGTATTCATCAACAGCATCAAATGATGTCCCATATGCCAACACCCTTATTGCTCCATACATTTTTGTAGTGGTGAAAGAGATAGTCTACCTGTGGCATCAGACCTTTGTTGAAAATATGCGTCATTGGCAGTGATGGCCTCCACTATACGAAGAAATAATGATTTTCGCATGCGGAATCTACGCCGAAACATCTCTGGAGTGTAAGTCGGTCTTTCCACGAAGTAGTCGTTCATCAAACGCTCCTCGCCAATCTCGCGTTCCCTATTAAAATACCTCCTTCTCCTTCTCGTTGTAGGCCTTGATGCGCCTACAAGCAAATTAGGATTGCTTATAATGAGATCTTCAAAAACTCGTTGAATTTGATGAGTTTGTTGCCTACTTCGTTGAACCCATTCATCAAATTCAGGGAGTTGGAAAGATTCAGAGCTTGAGTCTGAATTTGATGAAGAGTCTTCATTGAGTGACATTTTTATGAAGTGAAAAATGTAAACAATTTGCCAAATGATATTGTGATTGAGAAAATTTTGTTTAATGTATATTGTGATGCTAATGCTATATATAAAATCCATGTGAGCAAGCTCTGAATATTTCCAGCAACTTGAATTTGACAACTCAGTGAAAATATCATTGGATTCCTTTGCTTTCACGTGGGAATGGTAAGTGAGTTGGATTCTTTTATTTGCTTTCACGTGAATAAACTGTATTGAGAATGGGAAGTGACAATTACGAAGAAACAACATTGGATTCCTTTGCTTTTATTTTGAGTCTTTTGCTTTTACATGAGAAATGGGATGTGACAACTCTGTAAAAGCAAAGAAAGATTCTCTAATAAACTTTCACGTGAATTATTTGTGTAGATAGTAAGTCAAGAATAATTTCCAAAAGTGAATAGTGAGCAAAGAAAGGAATATTGTAATAATTGACTAAAAGTTCATTTGAAAACAAGAGTTACACAAACAAGAGTTTTATAAAATAAAACATATTACATTAACTAGAGTTACATAAACAGGAGTTGCATAAAAGTAAAAATTACATAAACGAAATACACAAACTAGAATTACATAACCTAGAGTTACATAAACATGGGTTGCATAAAAGTAAAAATTACATAAACGAAATACACAAACTAGAATTACATTAACTAGAGTTACATAAGAAATAAACTAGATTTAAGGCCCATAAACCATTGCCATCAGTCGTTTTTTCAAGTCTTCTTCTTCCGGAGATAAATGACTTTTTCCAAGTAATGCAATCAACATTCTTTGATTCATCTTCTTCTCCGACGACTGTATTTTTTTCAGCTCCACTTCAATTCTAGCATTGGAAATTTTATCCACTACTTCCACCTCATTGTCTCTTGACAGTCTTAATGCTCGAATTTCTGCAGCAAATTCACTACCTAATTCAGATTGAGATGCATTACCCTTTCCTTTCTTCTTCGCCTTATCTCTGCCCATAGGACGAGAAATATTAGAGCATTCAGTCGTTGGAGTTTCCGGATTGGAAGGCCTTGAATACTCACCATCCTCAGAAGTCTTTGATCTTTTGGCACTACCATCACTTTCTTTCTCATTATCTTCTTCAGTTTGGGAATGAAAACGTGATTTATCTTTAAATGGTGTTAATTCCCACTTTGGGTGTTTACACATAATTTCATTAAAAACAATTGAATCTTGAAACTTACTGCCACCTGCTTCATAAATTGAATGAGCTTCTTTTTCAACATCTTTGTCGTTCATTCCACTCTTTTTACGAGTAGAGGCTTCCCTGCACGCAGCCACCCACTTATTTGCATTTTCATTCAGTCGTTTCCAACGGCCTTTCAACGACTCCATGTTTCTTTCGTTGAGCTCATTTGGATTCTCAGCTTGATGGTCGTGATACAATTTATGCACACGTGACCATAATGAGATCCCCTTTTGATTTCTTCCACGTATGTTATCTTCGCTAGCGTAGACCCATGCAGACATGAGAGCTACATCTTCTTTCACACACCAAACAGTTTTTGCCCCTTTCTGGTTTTTGTTAGACATTCGGGCATCTTGAAACAAATTGCGGGATATATTTTGTGATGTGGGAACATTTTCAGTGGTTGGGATTTGAGTGAGATTTGGAGAAAATTGGGAATTTTGATAATATGGTGAGTTACCTTGATATTCAGAATTTGGAAATGGGAAAGAATTCTGATATGGGGTAAAATTAGGATAATTTTGGGAGGTTTGATGATCTTCAGAGTTTGGATGATTTTGAGATGAAGGATAATCTTCAGAGTTTGGATGATTTTGGGGATTGTAAAAATAGTTTGGATTCATAACTTCCAATACTTGAAAATATATTGGAGCTAAAGAAATGTAGAGAGAATAGAGAGTTTTGATTTTGGTGTGGATACATATCAATATTAGACTCTATTTATAGAGAAAAAAAATTATGAATTTTGATATAATTTTTTATTTTTTTTATTAATAATTATACATAATAATAATAATATAACTTTATTATTTATAATAATTAATCATCCAATCAAATGCTGCCAAATGGCAGCAAATGATTGGATGAAACAACAATGCCCCTCGAAAAGGTAGAAGTCATGGTTCAGCTTAAGTCATCAACGATGACTCTCAAATATTCATTTTTCAATTTTTTTTTAATTTTTTTTTTTTTTGTCTTGTAGTTGTGACTTTTGGCCCGGGGCTGCCGATGGGGTAGTCTTACGAGATAGTCTAAGCTTTATTACTAACAACCCGCCCGCTCATAGCTTTCAATTCAGCTCTTTGCCATTCACTCGTCACAGAACTGCCCCAATCGAAAATCTCCCTCAAGAACCATCAATGGGCATGGATATGGATATGGAAGCAACAGGTGTTGGTTCACGTAACGCGAATAGCAGAGTTTATTTCTCGTGCCAAAATCCTCCTTAATTGTGAAGTTTTCTTAGGGATTGATTGCTTCAAAAGTTGCTTTACAGTTGTATTGCCGAAAGCGAAAGTGAGAAGAGAATCATTTTAAGTCGCAAATTGACTTGCCAAAGACTTTTGGGTACAATTCAATACAATACGAGTATATATAGTATAGAAGTGTGCAAGTGAGCGACTGTTGCACTTTAGCTTCATCACACCTCTCTTTATCATCAAAACTTCCCTCTTGGTTGGAAGGCAACAATGGGGGTGCCTAGATTTTTCTGGTGGTTTGTCAATAAATATCCCAAAACATTATCCCACGCAGAGCGTGCCGGTGCCGACTTCGACAATTTTTACATAGATCTCAACGACATTATCCACCGTTCTTTTAAACGCCCCGATGATGTATGTATCTCTCTTACCCTCCTTTCGACTTAACTCTTTCTGCTTAATTTCGGCCCATAAATTCGATTTCCTCGTGTGTTGTGCTCAGCTTTTTCAACCCTCAAGTTATGACGAGATCCTCTGGATTTTGTATCAGCATATTGATCGTCTTGTCCACATCGTTAAACCGCGCAAGCTCTTGTTTATCGCCATTGGTCTCTCTCTCTCTCTCATACTTTTGTCATCTTGATTTTGTACAGATCAGGGTTAGTTTGGTTTTAAAGACATTTTTTTTCTGCTTTGACTAGATTTTAGAGTTTTATATTAAAATATAATCATCAAGATGCTCGAAATTTAATTCTTCGCGCTTCTCCAATCGAACCCAAAAATCAAAATATAAACCTAAAAAAATGAGTTTTGCTCTAATCGAACTCCATCTACAAACCCAAACGCAAAATTTAGCGTGGAAGATGAGAGAGGAACCCAAATTTGCGTTTTCACTTTTCACTGTAGATAATGATTTGCTTTATTCATTTTATTTATTTGCATATTAATCCTTCTAATTTACAGTTTTTTTTGAAGCATTTAAGTTTTAGCTTTTACGTATTATTGCATTATTAGACTCTTTTAAGAATGCACTTTCTGTTTTATTTTCAAATGCTAAAAAGTAAAAAGATGTTAAATAGGAATAAATCCTAGACCATTGATTTGGATGGATGAATGGTCAAGATTGAATTTTTTAGATTGGAAGTTATTTATTTTGATGTGGGTGGTTATGAAATTCAATGATGCATAATATAATAACTAAACAAGCATAAAACACTAACTAATTAAGCATCATTAGCATTTTAGCACAAACAACATTTTAGCATAGGATCCACTCCCTATATATAGGGGAGTGATCATATGAGAACTCCCCTTACCATGTGAAAATAAAAACTAATCTCGGCCCCTCCAATTGGTGATCCAACGCTCAAGACTAAATAAATCTCGTCTGCATTATAGTGTAGTAAAACATGCATTAAAGGGTAATTTTGTAATATTTTTTCTCTCTCCTCTAAAATCATCCTAATTCTTTAAATGATCATATCTCATTCGATTTAGATTATTTTTTAATGTATCATATATCAAATTAAAGGTAATTTAATTATCTTTCAAACGAAATCCTTATTGCATATGTTTTGATTCAAAAATCATCGTAAAAAATGAAAATTAGTGATTATATGCATAATTCTCGTAACAGTACACGAATTCTTATATAATGAATGGAGTTGCACAATATAATGCATGAAGTTGTATTATATAATGCAGAATATGATAGATAAAATGCAATAACTTTTTTCCTGCTAGATAAAAAAAAATTAAAATTCATTATCTTTGCATACTGTAGATAATATCATAATTGTTATAAAAGTTGATCATATATTACTTGTTTTCAATTATGTATTTTTTTGTTATATTATATAAATGTATATTACTATATTATATAATGCATTGTTGTTAGATATATAATGAATGTTTGTTAGGTATATAATGCATGTCGATGTCAATATAATGCATGAAGTTATATAATGAATACAATTGAACAATATAATGCATGAAATTATAGTATATAATGCAGAATATGATAGATAAAATGCAACATGTTTATTTCAGCGAAATCATCATTCATCTTTATATTTGCACGTGTTATATATTATATAACAATAACATATGAATTATAATGAAAGTAATATAATTTTTCTTTAAAATTAAAGTAATACCATATATAATATGCATAATTATCGTAACAATACACAAATTCTTATATAATGAATGTAATTGCACAATATAATGCATGAAGTTACAGTATATAATGCAGAATATGATAGATAAAATACAACATGTTTATTTCAGCGAAATCATCATTCATTATTATATTTGCACTTGTTATGTGTTATATAGTAATAACATATGTATTATAATGAAATTAATATAATTTTTTTCTAAAACAAAAGTAATACCATATATAATGGAGGAAGTATTACCGTATAATGATGGTAATATTGTTCTAAAATAAGAGTAATACCATATTATAATGTAGGAAGATGTTTATTAGGTATATAATGAATGTTTGGTATATAATGCATGTTTCCTATGCATATAATGCATGTTTGTTAGATATATAATGCATGTCGAGATAGAATATGCAAACAGAATTTTAAATAAGTACAAAATGACAAAAATACCCTATAATGCAGATTTTTTGAGATAAAATGCCCGAAAATTTTAGTAAAATCCTGAGCGTTCATTTATTAAAATCAATGGCGATGATTGGTTCTTATTTCTTATGGTAAGAGTGATTCTCACTGGATCGCATCCCTATATATATATATATAATTTAAGATATTAAATATATAAAACTCAATTGTAGTATTATATACAAATTGAATATCATTCTATCATTTAATTGTTATATTAACTTTTAAATTTATATGTTTATTTTAATAGTTAATTATTTCCTAATAATTTACTTTATTTAAAATTAATATAAAGTTCAAGTTGCAAATTTGATAAATATATTGATAGTATTTAAAAAGTATAAAGTTGAAAGAAATAAAATATGCCGAGAATATTCTTTTGAGTGTGAGTTTAGTATTTTAAGTAGCAGATTATTTATTATTTGATTTGACACTTATTACATTCTTTGTTGGAATTTAGTATTTTCGGAGATGACCTTACTTGTATTTGATAAGTTTTGTATTTATCATTTATGTGAATTAACTAGTTAACTAGTAATGGCCAGAAAATATATTCTCAATTCTCGATTTAATTTATACTTGAATTTTAAATTACTAACTCCCTTTTTTTTCGGATTCACAACTAATTATAAGCACTTCTATTATATGCTAATATACTAAAAGAGAATAGTTCACCAAAATAACAATTTTGTCAATTTTTCTTTAAAAATCATCACCTCAGTTTAAATCACCTTAACTTCTAAAACATTAAATTATGCTAATTCATTTATTCATTATTTTTTAATTACACAAGTATAATTCCTTATGAGTTGATTTTGTAATTTTGAATCCTATTTTTATTATAGGTTTGGTTGATCTACATCCTTTTTATTATTATATATATATATAATATTGATAAATAAAAATTAAATTATTTTTAAATAATTTACTAATAAGTTTATACAAATACATAATTTTGTTAATTATATTTTAATATTATTAAATAAAATATCACGTATTCTTCGCGCAACGCGCATATGTAAAGATATATATATAGTTCTTTAATATGATATAGCATAGTTCTTTTAACTACATTACTATAATCAGAATGTTAGTTATGAAATGATAAAACATTATTATTTGGTATTTCACCTAGTAGAATTCGAATGAGATTTCTAAGCTTCAGTAGTTCATGTAAACATGTAATCATAGTTATTGTTATTATTAATTTATGAGTTCAATAATATACGGATATTTAAGCGATAAAGAGCGAATCCTAATTCTAATTCACTATTCAGCAATTTAACAAGAGATGTGTTAAAAAAAGTAGGCAAGATAATATTTTTTGACTCTAGAATTCCGAAAAGAAAAACCATTCCTTTTGCTAATTAAAGTGAAAAGAAATACAATTTAGTGAACGCAGGATATATACAAGGTAATCTTGATGCGGTGTTAAGTATATATATCTTCATTGTTATGCTCTTACTTGTTACTAAACTCCAGATGGTGTAGCTTCTCGGGCCAAGATGTATCTGATCAGGTCTGGACGATCTAGTTTTGCAATGTCCGATGACTGGGCTGTGCGTAATAGTAATAGTAATTGTAATACACACACACGCACGCGCGCACGCAATATTTGCCAGATAAAATCTTAAATTTTGCATTGTTACTTTGTCTTCATTTTCTCCCAGGCGGGGATTGAGGAGAAGTTGAGAGAAGAGTTTGAAAAGGAAGGGAAATCCCTTTTGTCCGAAGAAGACACACAACGCCTTGATCACTGTGTTGTTACACCTGGTACAATATTCATGCAGAAGCTCTCTCAGAAACTTCGAAGCTACATTTGTAAGCGGATGAGTGAGGATTCAGCTTGGGCAAATATTAAGGTTGTATAAGATGAAAGTTCAACTACTTTCTTTGTTGGAATAAAGAAAATATAGCATTAAAGAATTTTGTCTCTCCGATCCGATCCAATATAGGTTATTTTATCAGATGATAAGGTCCCTGGTGAGGGTGAACACAAAATCATGTCGTTTATTCGAGCTCAACGGGCATTGCCTGGATATGATCCAAATACCAGGCACTGTGTCTATGGCACGGTACTTTTTTTTGTTATTATCTTACCTTTTTTGCTGTGATACGCCATCTTTAAGTAAATTTTAATGCAGGATACAGACATAATCATGCTTGCACTGGCCACACATGAAGTCCATTTTTCGATTCTTCGTGAGGTTTGACTTCTTATCTTTCTTACATTTGTCGTTGGCAAAATTATATATGCAATTCATAGTTCTCTACCAACTCTGTATGGTCAAGTGATTGTTTCCTCGTGAAGATGAATTGATTTTGTTATTGTTAACAATCGAATCTTGTTAACTATCAAAAATCTGAGCTCAACACTTGTGAACGAAACCAAACACCGGAATTTACGTGGTTCACCAATAGGCTACGTCCACGGGAGAGTCACACACATTTTTATTGCTGGAAGAACAATTACACAAGAAGGAATAAACCCCAGAATTTTTCTCTCAAAATTCTCTCACGAACTAACTCTCTGCAACTCTATCTTCTCTCTATCAGACAAAAAAAAAAAAAAAAACTTCCAACGGCTATATCTCAAAGCCGCATCTCAGCCCTTCAAACTAATACACGTGGCCACATCTCAAAGCCCAACTTAAAGAAACGTAATATAAGAAAACACGTTTCTTTCTAACTCTTACTCCATCGACTGACTACACAAACTCCTCAGCCATCAGCTTCAACAACCAAGCAGCTTACAGTCCAAACCATCTCCAAACTGAAGTCATTCTTTTCACAAAATCTCCCTCCTGACTTCTGTTTGCTCGATTCCAAGCATATGCATACATTCCTCTCCAACTGAGTTCCATTACAAAACTTGTATGTTGATCCCAGATCAGCTCAATCCCATCAACTTTACACAGTAGTTGAACTTGGTGGAAGGTAAAGGCTTGGTTAAAGCATTTGCTGGATTGTGATCAGTAGATATCTTCTCCATCTTGATCACCCCTCTATCCACCACATCTCTAACAAAATGGTATTTGATGTCTATGTGCTTTGATTTCTCATGGAACATTTGATGTTTAGTGAGATGTAAAGCACTTTGGCTGTCACAATATATGTGCACAACCTTCTGCTGAATTCCAATCTCATTAATTAGCCCTTTCAACCATAAGTACCCCTCTTTAACTGCTTCGGTGATCGCCATGAATTCTGCCTCGGTGGTAGATAAAGCTACCACAGGTTGTAGTTTCGACTTCCAAACAATAGTAGTACCAAACAGCTTGAAGAGGTAACCTGTTTGAGACTTTCTTGAATTAACATTGGAAGCAAAATCTGAATCAACAAATCCCACCAGGGCTTCAGATTCAGTATTGTTATCCTTCTCAAACAACAAACCAAGTGAAGAAGACCCTTTCAAGTATCTCAGTATGCCTGTCAGGGCATCCCAATGAGGCTTGCCTGGAACGGCCATGAATCTGCTAGTAACACTTATAGAGTAGGCAATATCTGGTCTAGAACAAATCATTAGGTACATTATACTGCCTACTAAACTTGCACAATGCTTCAGATTCATTAATCTTCTCTTATCATCATTGCAGGGCCTCTGCTCTTCTGAAAGTTTTACATTCATTCCCAATGGAATGACCAATGGTCTTGCTTCCAGCATTTCGAATCTTTTGAGAACCTTGACCAAGTAACCAGTCTGGTGGAGTTTCTGTAAGGTTTGAGTCTACGATGGACAACATGAGTTGCCATTAATGAATTCTTGCCAAGGATCGTACTTAGGATACCAGGAATAAATTTCAATTAAATAAACCATGCGAACCTATGCATGCTCCTACAAAATTAATTGCAGATGATGGAATTTAAGAATACCTGATCTTCAACGTTTGATCTACAGATCTAGATCGGAGCCAACAACGATGAAGTAGATCTGGATCTGAATCTGAACAATGGCATTGGGAGTTGTTCCTACAGATCTGATCTTCTGATCTGTTCCTTTGCTCCTTGGAAATCTGGTGAGGATTATCTACCAAGTTGGATCCGAGATCTGGAGAAATCGATTAGTTTCTCCCTTGTTACAAGTGTTATTGTTTCCAGGATAATAGAACCATTCTCAACCTTAAGTAAATGAACTAATCCAGATTTGGGCTCATATGAAAAGAGCACCCGGAGTCTAGTATCCAACCTTCATCACCTTGGATATCAGTAATATTCAAGACTTCATCCACCTTTTCTTGTGCCACCTTCATAGTATTTGAGCCATGTGTGATCTGATTCTTCTGTTTCAAGATAGGACAGTCTCTTATGAGATGTCCAACCTTCTTGCAGTAGTGACATATTCTAGATTCTTGGCCGGATTGAGGAGGCCTGAATTCAGTGTTGGAGGTTGGGAACCTTCCCTTTTCTTGGTAGGAATTCTGCCATATTCCTTTCTGAAAATTGGTATTATTTCTATCTGCAGAGACTTGTCTTTGACTTCCAAAGGACTTCTTGAAGTTGTTCTTACCCTGGCCTTTCCTTACTAAAAGCCCTACACCAGAGAAGGAATGTGTATTAGATTCAGCCAACTTCTCTATTTCTTTTCCCTTTATGGCAGACTGTACTTCCTCCAGGGTGATTGAAGCAGAACGACCATAGATCATGGCATCCTTAATATTGGCATATGATCTAGGCAGGGCATTTAGAAGATGTATAGCCTTATCTTCATCTTCTATCTTGACGCCAATGCTCTGTAGGTTATCTAGAGCCTTGTAGAACTCATCCATTTGGTCAAGGACACTCTTGTCATCACTGAACCTATAAGTATAGAGCTTTTTCTTCATGTAAAGGCGATTTGCCAGGGATTTTTGCCATGTATAATCCTTCCAATTTCTTCCATACACTTGCAGGGGTTTCTTCTCTAGAAACCTCTCTCAAAACCTTGTCATCTAGACTCAAGAATATAGTGCTCCTAGCCTTGTTTCTCAGCTTCTTTTTCTTATCTTCATCCTCATCCTTGAAAGCTAAATCATCATCAATAATCGCATCATCAAGACCCTGTTGGATTAGTATGGCCAACATTTTTACCTTCCATAGGCCAAAGTCGTTCTTCCCATTGAGCTTCTCAACATCGAATGCCATTGCAGATCCTCAACTCCAAACAAGAAAACTAGAACATAGAAACACCAAGAAAACCCAGGGCCGAACACAAGATCGACACTCAGAGAGAACTCAACGAATCAACAAATGTAAGAACTGCTTACCAGAAAACTTGCGCAAGATTCAGCTGATCTTTTCCAGAATCAAATCGAGCCTCAGATTTGCCGATTCCCATAGACGGCGCCACTTGTTAACAATCAAAACTTGTTAACTATCAAAAATCTGAGCTCAACACTTGTGAACAAAACCAAACAAAAACAAACACCGGAATTTACGTGGTTCGCCAATTGGCTACGTCCACGGGAGAGTCACACACACAATGTTATTGCTGAAAGAACAATTACACAAGGAGGAGGAAACCCCAGAATTTTTCTCTCAGAATTCTCTCACGAACTAACTCTATGCAACTCTATCTTTCTCTCTCCCCGACTATTGTTGAAGAAGAAGTTGTAACAGACAAAAAAAAACTTCCAATGGCTATATCTCAAAGCCGCATCTCAGCCCTTCAAACTAATACACGTGGCCACATCTAAAAGTCCAACTTAAAGAAACGTAATATAAGAAAACAAGTTTCTTTCTAACTCTTACTCTGATACGACCTTGAATCGTATCAAGGATAGAGAGCACTTCGAGCGGCTCAAACACCAGAAATATAGAGATAAGAGTAGAGAAATGGCGACAGAGGAAGGAGAAAGCTAAGCAGCTTCATCCATTTCATTCGTACCATTTTCATTACATAGACAACAAGTCCATGAACATAGACAACATATTATCCAAGCCCATCAAATTCTTCTTTGTATTCTGGCCCAACCCACGATGATTGGTGTAACATTTCCAGCCCATCAAAAGTCAAGAAGAATTTTAGGGCAGCGTGGAGACAACACAAAATGTTGTTTGCCGTAAAATTCTTCGGCGGAGGTTCCTCTGCCCACTCTACCAACGCACGACGATGGAGGAGGTGTCCATAGAAGACCCCAGGTACAGTTTTGGGGAAAATATCTGAACACTTGGCAAGCTCGAATATTTGGAAACTGGGAGTTTCAAAATCCTTCACTCTATCCGTGTAGCTCGACTCATAGGTAGAAGATAAATGCGATGATGGTTGTGGCGGTGTGGTGGTGATTGTAATAAGCTGCGGGAGGGTAAATGGTGATAAAATAATTGGTTGTGGGCATGTTTGGGGCTGCGGTAGAGAAACAGAGGGAGAGATATTTGATTCAGAAATAGGTGGTGGAAGCGGGTTTGAAAGAGGAGAAGTGATGAATGGTGCGTGTTGTGCCTCAAAATGTCGGTCTCTGAAACATTCTGAGCCGAACTCCTGGTTTCGAGCCTCCTGGAGAGCTCGGTTATGCCGAGTTTGATGAACAAAGGGGATACTCAATGGTCTTGTTGGTTCGACGAGCGGGAGCCCACTGACTATCAGTAGTTCGACGAACATGGGGGAAACTCAATGGTCCTGTCGGTTCGACGAGCGGGTCTGCCTAGCTGTCGAGACGCGCCTTTCTACTTTAACCGATCTCATGGATGACCAAAGGGCGCAATATTGATTGCCGTAACAGCTAGTCGGCTCATCATTAATGTAATTATACGCAGTAAATATAGATATGTAATAAATAGCCGCTTCATGTTTGTCCCCAAATGAGAGTTGTTCTTTTCTTTTGAAAAACAAATCAGGACTTTTCAGCAAGTCCCGACTTCATCATCCTTTTTAATAAAAAATTCTTCATTCTTTCCAAGTATTCGGTCTTACGAAATTTCGTGCATCAATAATTGGCGCTGTCTGTGGGAAAAAACAAGATAGAAAGGAAAGAATGGAGAACGTGGCTACTCCATTCACATATCATCGACAAATATGGAACATTCAATATGGAACACTGTCCGACAGGCCTCAGCCCGCGCAGGTCTGCGCGCATCTGCGAGGTACGAACCAGCCCGTGGCCATCCTGTCCAGAACCGATTGCCGGTGTGCAGCGCCCTATGCGCGTCATCTGGTGCATGTATCAATGAACCCGTAGTCGTCAGCGAGGGACACCCGCCCCCATAGTGCGCCGCCGGGCTAGGGTTTGGAGAGTAAGGAGATGACGGCTAGGGTTTCACAGAGGACGCGCACGGCAGCTAAGGCTTTTGTTCTGCGTTGCCACCTCTTTCGTTCACCGATAGTAGATCCGCCGCACACAGCCAACCGCATCGTCTCCGAGATCGCTACCTCCTGGGTCGCTGTGGTGCGCCGCCGACACTGACAATCGATACAAGGCAATGAGCAACGTAATTCCAGTGGAAAGCAAAATCCCACGCGCAGGAAAAACTGCCACATCACGCAGTCTGATTCCTCCATCGCTGCTGCTCTTGTCGCCGGTGACCCCTGATGTCGACCACCACCACCACCGGCGGTGGCGCCTGCGTGCGCACTCCCTGCTGCTGCGCCAACTTGGACTGACCACTCTCACTTTGTCCAGGATGTCGTCCTCTTCTTCGATGGCGAGTTCGCCGCCGCACGCTACCTCTATCTACTCCCAGCGCCACCCTTCTCCTTCTGCCCCTGCAGGCACCCTCGCTATCCATCGATGAACAGCGACAGACTCCACCATTGCTCGAGAATCACCACATACAGCGCACAGGGGAGTCTTCTTTTCTATATTCTTCTAAACTTGGTGTCGATTGCTCTTATGTTCAATAGAGACAATATATTATCTGAGTGTAAGGAGTTGCTTGCTTGCCTGTTTTCTGGAATGTTGTCTGCCTCTTCGATTCATGTCAAGATTCTGAATTAGTTTGATTTGGAGTTTGATTCTGTATTGATGAAAATATTGTTTCCTGATTGATATAACTAAGTTCCCATTGTTGGCTAATGTGCCTTACTCATTACTGTTATCATATTATTTATAGTGGAGTGTTTGATCTTTCCTCTACTGCTTGTGATGGAAATTCCTCGACTCCTTGGATGGAAAAAGTTGCAATTGAAGGTGTACATAATGAGACACCTATGGAGGATCATACTAACCCATGGATGTGTAACTGTAAAGGTTTGCGAGCGACCCACGACCAACCTGGCAACTGTTACAAATTGTGAATGTACAAATCAAACTAGAATTACAAAAAGAGTATATATATCAAATGGGCCTAGACTAGGATATGGGCCTTAACACCCCCCCTCAAACTCAAGGTGGATCCAAAGCATTGAGTTTGAGTAGATGAAGCCGATGATGCTCTCGAGTTTGTGCTTTGGTGAAGAAGTCTGCAAGTTGTAGTTCAGAAGGCACATACTGAAGAACAATAGTTTTCTGCTGACAGTGAGATCGAGTAAAGGAAGCATCAACACCAATATGTTTTGTAAGTTCATGTCTCACTGGATTATTGACAATTTGTATGGCTCCAGTATTATCACAAAGAAGAGGTGTTGGTGTAGCACAGGAAATACCAAAATCAGCTAGCAACCATCGAAGCCACACAATCTCTGAAATAGTAGTGGCAAGGGCTCGAAGTTCTGCCTCTGTACTAGACCGAGATACAGCAGCTTGCTTCTTGGACTTCCATGTAAGAGGAGAAGAACCAAGAAGAATGCAATATCCAGTGATAGAACGACGGTCTGTTGGATCACTCGCCCAAGTAGAGTCCGAGTAAGCATGGAGCTAAAGTGGACTATCTCTAGAATAAAACAAAGCCTGAGATGATGTGCCCCTTAAGTATCTAAGAACACGAACTAGATGTCCAAAATGGACTGAAGTAGGAGCACTCACAAACTGACTCAATATATGAACTGCATGCGCAATGTCAGGTCTAGTAACAGTGAGATAAACAAGACTGCCCACAATATGTCGATATCGAGAAGGATCCTCAAGAGGTATACCATCAGTAGGACGAAGCCGCAAGTGTAGGTCCATAGGAGTTGCAACGAACCGATTATCAGTGAGGCCTGAACGAGCAACAAGTTCTTTGATATACTTGGATTGACACAAATAAAATCCTTTAGCAGAATGTATGACCTCAATGCCTAAGAAATAGCTCAAGGTCCCAAATCAGACATATGAAATTCCTGTCCAAGTTGTCTCTTCACTTCAGAAATATGTTCCTCATCATCCCCTGTAATCAGCATATCATTAACATATAGAAGAAGCAGTGTACGCCCACGTGGAGAGAGATGAATGAATAAAGCTGGATCATGATCACTAGGTGAAAAACCAACAGCACAGATGACAGAAACAAAATGCTCAAACCAAGAACGTGGAGCCTGTTTAAGACCATACAGAGCACGACGAAGGCGGCAAACATAACCAGGGGGAGCCTCAACACCTAAGGGTGGCTGCATATAGACTTCCTCATGCAAGTCACCATGTAGAAAGGCATTCTTAACATCCATCTGAGAAATAGTCCAAGAACGAGTGGCAGCCATTGCAACCATAGTACAAACTGTAGTCATGTGAGCAACAGGAGCAAAAGTCTCATCATAATCTTGTCCCTGAGTCTGCTGAAACCTCTAGCAAACAAGACGAGCTTTATATCGCTCAATGGAACCATCTGACTTGGTTTTAATTTTGAATACCCACTTACATGTAATGGGAACAACATGTGATGGAAATGGATCAAGATCCCAAGTCCCGGTCTGATTTAGGGCAGCCAACTCCTCAGACATAGCAAGTTTCCTTTCTGGGTGACAAACAGCTTCTTTATATGTAGCTGGCTCGGCAATAATAGCACCCACATGTGAAAAACCAAATCTGTCAGGAGGGGCAATAGTAGTACGATCGCGAAGATTATATCTCTGTCCAACCTGTGACTCATCAGAAATATCATGTAACTCATCAAAATTGTTAGTATCATTACAAATGGGAACATCAGGATTGTCCAATGAGGTAGAAGGAAAGGGAACTGCAATATGATCTTTGGAACGAGGATTATAGACATGTGTAATGGGTGGTTTATGAGGAATGAGTGGTGGAGGTCCACTAGTGGTGGGTGTGGTGGTAGGAGTAGGATCAGGAAGGAGTGTAACATGAGGAGATGGTGGAGTGATATCAGTAGTAGAAGAAATAGGAGGAAGGTAAAGAAATGATGTGGACTCTGTGGGAGAATAAGAGGCCTGTGTGGAGGAGTTATGGAAGAAAGGACGATTCTAATCAAAAGTCACATCACGAGAAATACGTATGCGACGTGAAGAAGGATCATAACACCGATAACCTTTATGCTCAGGACTATGCCCCAGAAAGACACACTCAACAGATTGTGCAGTCAACTTAGTCCGCTCACGAGGGGCAAGCAAAACATAACATGTGCATCCAAAAACTCTAAGATGATCATACTTGGAAGGAATACCAAAAAGTACTTCACCAGGACATTTTCCAGACAATTTGGATGATGGTTGCCTATTGATGAGATAGACTGAAGTGGAAACAGCTTCGCCCCAAAAATGAGAAGGGACAAAGGAGGAAATCAGTAATGTGCGTGCAGTCTCTATAAGATGGCGATGTTTACGTTCAGCAACACCATTTTGAGCATGAGCACCGGGACAAGAGAGTTGAGCAAGAGTACCCTCAGTTGTCAGAAAATGACGAAATGTATCAGACAAATACTCACCACCAGAGTCAGAACGAAAAACTTTGATATGAGTAGAAAACTGAGTGTGGACCATGCGAGTAAAAGACTGGTAAATAGAGCATAACTGTAACGCCCCC
>JAPKLW010002566.1:65995-78122 GCA_026898455.1 Plectranthus barbatus
CATTCAACATATCCAGACAAGATGAAATTTTAATATGGGGTATTACAATAACTCAGACCGGTGTTTCATGAAATAGATCCAAGTATAACGAGAATGATCATCAACAAAAATAACATAATATTTATGACCACCCTTGGTGGGAAATGGAGCAGGACCCCATACATCCGAATGAACAAGATCAAAAGATCTAGCAGAGTGAGATAAACTAGAATGATATGGAAGTTGGGTTTGTTTTCCTAGCCGACAACCCTTACAATGAAAGGTAGACTCAATAGATGTATGACCTAAACAACCAGTATGAATTAAAGTAGACAAACGTGACCCACATAGATGTCTTAAACGATGATGCCATTGGGCAAAGGAGATGGGGGATGAAGATGTAGCGGAAGACACACGGGCAGTAGAGTGAGGGAGATGTAAGGTGTCAAGGACATATAGGCTAGGAGAATCTCTACGGCGATGACGAGTCCCAATTACAGTCCCACTTTGACGATCTTGAATAAAACAAGATGAGTCATCAAATCCAACAAAACAATTATGGTCAGTGATCTGACCAACAGAAAGGAGGTTCATAGACAACTGAGGTACAATAGAGACATCAGGAACAGAGAAATTTGAAGTACAGAGTGAACCTTGATGAGTAATAGTACAAGAAGTGCCATCGGCTGTCTGAATAGAAACGCCGTCAGTAATTGGCTTGCTGGCAACCAAGTGTGATATATCAGACGTCACATGAAATGAGGCTCCTGAATCAAGTATCCAAGATGATCGAGAAGCTTGGACTGGTGATGCAGCAACAACTGACACGCTGCCACCTTGAGTGGCAATGGCATTGATTGGAGACATGATTATTGAGCAACAATACAAAGGTCTCCAGGTGAATAAAGTAGAAGAAAGCCAACAACTAACACCACTTCAAAAAACTCAATCTAATGCACAAACACAGCAGCATAAACACCAACCAAACCACTTCAAAAAACTTAATCTGATGCACAAACACAGCAGCATAAACTCCAACCAAACAGCTCCACCCGCAGCTAAGCTACAACTGCAAAACCACAACAGCAATTCAGCAGCAGGAGGGCAAGCAAACAGCAGCAGGCAGCAATCCCAGAGAACAACCCGCAGCATAAACAACTCCTCTAACAATCACAATGAGTGAATGTGCACAACCACTGCACCATCCACCAACCACTCACAACATAGCTCAAGGGAATACCCTAACAGCCACACAGAAAGCTGCAAACAGCCAATCAGCTGCAACACGAACCAGAAACACGCTGCAGCAACAACCTAATAACACCACACAGCCTACGCACACTGCTGAGCGCGAGCCGCGACGGGCAAAGGGTAGGCAGAGACGCGCGCGACTGCGCGAGAGATGAGATGCGAACGTGGACAGGGCGAAACCAAAATCCCCAATTCTTCTAAAATTAGGGCACGGGAAAGAAAATCCCAATTGGATTTTCTGGTTTGATTGAAGTTAAACGACGTTCAATCACGAGTAGATGAGAGCGATGGGGGGCGCGTGATGGACAGGGACAGGTGCACACCGGAGCTGCGATGGCAGGGAGGTGGCGGTGCTGCAATAGACAGGGAGGAACGCCGCTGATGTGGACGCGCCGCTGATGTGGGCGTTGATGTGGCAGAGCACCGCTGACGTGACAGATCATGGGTGGGTTAAAAAAAATTGAACAAAACCCTAACCCTAAACCTGCTTTGATACCATGTTACAAATTGTGAATGTACAAATCAAACTAGAATTACAAAAAGAGTATATATATCAAATGGGCCTAGACTATGATATGGGCCTTAACAGCAACATCACTATAAGGGAGCCCTCTTTTCTTTATCAAAACTTACCCATGTCCAATTAGCTGAAGAGTTTGACTCAGTCTATGCTGTTTTGCTATGTTGATTGTTCAGAAGAGTCGACCCAAATGATTTTGAAATTCTGAAATCAATTTTTGGTACTCTCCGTTCCCTTGATTCATCTGAAGAGGGTGCGATCATGCTGATCCGAAGTTTCACTTCCAAGACAGAACCCGGGACCTGCATTTTCTGTTTCCTCAGTGAGTAATTTCAGAGGAGGAAATGGTAGTTTCTCTCCAGTCCTTGCTTCGTATGTCACAATCCATGCTGTCCTTGGAGCTTAAGACCACGATAGCTAGGGGCTGCTCAGTTTTTGCAACTAAAGGCAATAAATCAAAAGAGGGTCAGCTTCTTCAAAGTGCTCCGAAAGATGCCTAAGGACTGTTCGGCGAAAGAACGAACAATGCAACTCAAGTATAAGAAAAAAGAGGAAAGATGACACTGCTTGAAACATGTCAATGCTCTTCAATTAAATACGGGTTCTACCTTTCCTCTTATTTAAACTTCTTCTTTCAATTATTTTACGCAAATAGTTAATCTCTTCTAAAAAAACGAGGGTTTGTTAAGTTGAATGCTAGATTTGAATACAACTTTCCATGCATTATAAAGAATACTAAGATCTCTTTGTTCTCTGTTTGCATGACCACTCGAGTGAACCACAAAATACCTCAAAGAATATCACACCCAGATGCTTGGGGGCTCAACAGAAGAATGAGCAATTAAAAAAAAAGAAAAAAAAGAGCTAGATATTATGGTCTCGATCCATCGAATCGCTCTTATCTTTATCTGACGAACGGAACTCTCAGAGAAGAGGTTAGACATCTCAAACTCGTTGCGGAACAAACCGCGTAAAAAACCTTCTCGCACCGGCTAGGCCGTGGAGAAGGTACGCTTGAGTTAGAAAGCACAAGCGGGGCTGGTCACGATCCAAGTGTCAATGGACTCGGGCCGTGCCATGGGATGGATCAGGGGGAAACGTAAAATCCCTTTCGGTCACTCCCGGGTCGACGGAAGGAGGAGTCGGGTGAAACCATTTCCGTCGGCCCCACAATCAAATTGAAATATGAGAAGGAGGAGGTGAAATCTCTCAGATGGTAGAAAACCCGAGCGTCGACTCATTTCATTTTGTTCGTCCTGAAACTCCTCGGGAGACCCGATTGGGCTCACGAGGAGTTTGGGGGCTGTTGTTGTGCCTCAAAATGTCGGCCTCTGAAACATTCTGAGCCGAACTCCTGGTTTCGAGCCTCTTGGAGAGCTCGGTTATGCCGAGTTCGACGAACAAAGGGGATACTCAATGGTCCTGTTGGTTCGATGAGCGGGAGCCCACTGACTATCAGTAGTTCGACGAACACGGGGGAAACTCTATGGTCCTGTCGGTTCGACAAGCGGGTCTGCCTAGCTGTCGAGACGCGTCTTTCTACTTGTAACCGATCTCATGGCTGACCAAAGGGCGCAATATTGATTGCCGTAACAGCTAGTCGGCTCATCATTAATGTAATTATACGCAGTAAATATAGAGATGTAATAAATAGCCGCTTCATGTTTGTCCCCAGAGGAGAGTTGTTCTTTTCTTTTGAAGAACGAATCAGGACTTTTCAGCAAGTCCCGACTTCATCATCCTTCTCATCGTTCTTAATAAAAAATTCTTCATTCTTTCCAAGTATTCGGTCTTACGAAATTTCGTGCATCAACAGTGCGCTTGTTGTGGCTGGATCTTCAGGATGATTTGTGGGTGGAGGGTGAACAATGGTGGAGGCTTCCAGCTTCTTCAGAAACTCGGTAAATGAGGGGTGTGCGGAAATAGGCGTTGGAGGAGGGATTGATGGTGGAGATGGAATGGATGGTGGTGCTGGAGAGTATGAAGTTTGCAGAGATTGTCGACAAATTGATGGGTGTGGTTGAAGAAATGGAAACTGTATGGACTGAGATTGTGGGCACAGATGGTATTCGAGTTCAGCAAAGCGAGAATCGACATATATCACAGATTCTAGTAGGTTTTTATTGAAGGATGTGAATTTGTTCTCAAAAGATTTGAAAGCAGCAAGAAGCTCAGATTTAGACATGGTGACAAATCAATGAAAGCACCAATTGATACGACTTTGATATCGTATCAAGGATAGAGAGCACTTCGAGCTGCTCAAACTCCAGAAATATAGAGATAAGAGTAGAGAGAAATGGCGACAGAGGAAGGAGAAAGCTAAGCAGCTTCATTCATTTCATTCATACCATTTTCATTACACATATTTACTAAACATAACACTTAATCTAAATAATTGGGCCTCCAATAATAATTATATGGGCTATGACTTAGGCTTGGTGTATCATTACTCCATCGACTGACTACACAAACTCCTCAGCCATCAGCTTCAACAACCAAGCAGCTTACAGTCCAAACCATCTCCAAACTGAAGTCGTTCTTTTCAACAGTTATCTTATGTTTTTATTGGTCACGTATTTAATTAACGTAACACCAAACATGAGCCGTTGGATTAATGATCCAACTGTCATCGTTTTAAGGGTGTTCCATCTTGCGAGCTTCACTGTTGTTCTAAAGAAACTTCATTATAAGGACTTTTTTTGTAATTTGAAGTAAGGTAGTTGAGATAATTTAGGAAACACAATTTGAATTTGAAAAAAAAAAATATGTAAAACCACTTAGATTCACCTCCCTTCCACAAAATCGTATTTATTTAAATTTTATAGGCGGTTATTCACATTGTTTTTCTGTTTATTGAATTTTCCGGCATCTATCAATTAATTAGATAAACAATATTATTGAATTATTGACAAAATTTGCATAGTTACCTCTCTTCATTATGCCGAGTTATATCACTTCATTCTATACAATTACGTTTATTCATTCTACTTTGTTAGCTTACTTCATTGTGCTTATTCAGCTTACTTTCTAGTACATTTATTAAATGTAGTTACAATACTTAAATCTACTTGGTATTTTTTTTAGTGTAACATTATAATACGAGTTTAAATGATAATTTTTAAAATTAAGGTTGCATTATTTATTGAAATTACTATCAAACTTCAAATTAACATTTGTCACTCAATTTAAATCATTTTTTTTTCATGTCATATATTAAATTAAAGGAAGTTTTATTATCTTTCAAACAAAACTTTATTGCAAGAGAATAAAATTGCATGTAAAATACTAGTTAGTAATAAATACACCATGCATACATAAAAGGCAAAAAATTGTGCGAGATTGTGTGTTTTTTTTTTTTTTTTTTTGGAGACGGTGAGACAGCAATGCAAATGATGTATTTCAGTATATTAAACAATGTATTGTTGAATATTACATTGTTTAATATATCATTTGTTGAATAACTGTTTCTGCAAAGTATTAAAGTTGGTTTTGAAAAAGCTCTGGGTATTGGTTGACATAGAGGGAATAATTACATAGAGTTGGAGGTGATAAGATAAGTAACAGGGAAGGGATCATAAACATCAGTAATAAACTAATAATGCCACCTGTGTGTGCCAATGGTTGACTATAATATGTGGGTCTGCCCAATGGTGTTTGTTTTTCTTTAAATAGCATTTTGGCCTTGTTCAAGTTGTCAGTTATTAACTCAGAATAACTGAATTTATTCCAGGAACCTATTCGCGGTGTTGTTGAACTGAAGGTTTGTCAGCTATGTCGCCTGTAATTTACCTCACTACAAATACCGACAACACGAGATTTCTGAGCATTTGATGTTTTTGCAGTTACTGAATGTTTGTGTACTCAGAGAATATTTGGCTTTGGATTTGAAAATCCCTTGTTCTGACAAATTGGAATATGATCTTGAGAGGATTATCGATGATTTCATCTTCATTTGCTTCTTTGCTGGAAATGATTTTCTACCACGCATGCCATCCATTCAAACCCATGAGGTTCTTGAGTTTCTCTAACTCCACTGAATATGCTATTCATTATGAAATGAAAAAATATAAAATAAGACGTTTATGATGTCACAACTAGGGTTGCATTGATTTGCTGATGTATGTTTATAAGAAAGAGTTCCAAAACTTTGGAGGTTACTTGGTTGACATGCAAAAGGTAACCTTGAATTCAGCAGTAGCCACACAGGTTGTCGTGTGATGACATGGAGTTTTCTGATGGTTGAACTTGATATAGGCAGAAGATGGAACAGGTGGATGCATAAATTTCAAAGGAGTTGAGAGATTCATACTTACTGTAGGTGCATACGAGGACAGGATATTCAGCAAAAGATCCCAGCTCACAAACAGGAAATCAAGGCCGCCCCTTGAGGATAGTAGAAAAGCTGTTAGTTTTGCCCATCTTTACAATGCGTATGCTTATATTTATTTTCCTGTGCTTATATTGTATCTAAAAGGGAGGGCTTTCGTTATCCAGGAAGATAATGAAAATGATCACCGAGATGATGGAAGAGTGTCAAGAGAGCTAGCTAAATATGCTATTGTTGATACTGTGGATGGGGTACGTCCATGGCCTTTATTGTATTGTGTGACAAGAATGCAGTGGTAATCAACTAGTACTTTTTTTTTTCTTTCAGGTTTTCAGAAATACAGTAGAGCTATTGCTGAAGGTGGCTGATGAATATGATTTGCTCCCTGATGTCCTTATGATAGATAAAGTCCGTAGCTGTATTAGTTTAATATTGAGCTTAGTATAATATAATCATTCTCATTAGGATGATATATACATACATAGTCTCATCTCTAATCTTGGTTGAAGGTGAGATTTGGCACCCATGGGTGGAGAGAAAGATACTACAAAGAAAAGTTCTCTGCTGAAACCCCAGAAGACATTGAAGTAACAAGAAAGATTCAGGTTTGTTAAAATGCCAAGGTTTTCTTATAATCTAATTTATTTTCCAGAAGAAAGATATGAGAATAAAATTTCTTGAAGTTGAAATAATTCAGTTTTTTAACGTAGCATCAATGAAAATGCTTAGAAGCTTTTTGGGTTCTTTGTTGTATAATTCATGTTGACGATGTAAGAGACGGTTAATATATAGATATAGGTTGCTTCAGAAGTAAATTAGATTTCATTCCTTTTTTAGGTTGCAAAGTATGGTGAGGGACTTTGTTGGGTTCTCCTATGCTATTTTTCTGGAGTTCCATCCTGGTCATGGTATTCTCTTTCTCTCTTTCTTCTCTCTCCATGTTTTTTTTTTTTTATATATGGGATTGAAGTCATAAACCAACAAATTCCATGCTTTGGTAGGTATTATCCATATCTCTATGCTCCTTTGGCATCTGACATGGAAGGACTGTCTCAAACAAAAGTGGAGTTCCAAAAAGGTTTGCCCTTCAAACCATTTGACCAACTCGTGGCAGTACTTCCACCTTCGAGGTATATAATTTGTGTCACATTCCGAATAATTATGTGTTTATCCCAATTAAGTGTCATTTGATGTGTATATGTACAGAGCTTATTTACTTCCTAAAGCATACCAGCGGCTTATGATTGACAAGAACTCGAAAATAGCTTACTTGTACTTCAAGGGTGAGCCATGTTTGATATACAATGTGCCGATCTTGGAAAGAACTAAAATTTATTTCTTTTATTCAGAACTCGATGAGGGAGGTGGGAAGAGTTGTCCATGGCGGGTATCACAAGGCTCAACTTATTGTAATTCTTTATTTTTATTTATCTTTTTCTTGGATAATGTGGTTTGTTTCATTTCATGGAGGACACTAAACACCCTTGTATAGATGAAGACCTTCTTTCAGAGACACAGAAACTTGAAAATGAACTGAAGGTGTGATGTCTTCCTGTATTGATATTTGCATTCAGTGTTAGTTCTCAACTTCTCTCTAACACATAGGAGCGCGAGAGAATTAGGAACTTGGAAACTCTCGATCGGCTGTTTGTGAAACGCTCGAGCGAAGCAAGTCAGCAAATTATTGGGTGCTCTGGTGCTAGAGCAGCCTCCAATAAGATCAAGGGAGCAGTGATGATGAATAGCCCTATGTAAGTTTTATGCATGCCTTGGATTCTCACATAGCTTCTTATATCCATGGTTTCTCTGTTATTTTTAGTGAGGGGATTCAAGGTGTTGTGCATCTGATGCTAGAGGACCTCATTGATATCGATGATGATGACAAGAGGGGCTGCTCCAGAAATGTATTGTAAGGAAACAAATGGCTTATTGCATATTCTGAATATTATTTACCCTCTCTCTCTCTCTCTCTCTCTCTCTTGCTGTCTTCTTATCTGCAATGCTGTCTGTCATCAGATGCATGTTCTATGAGACGAATCAAGATTATCAACACGTTCCCCAGCTCCTTAAAGGTGTAAATATTCCTAAGAAGGTAAAGATCTGCATCGGATTGACTCAGGTTCTAATTTAGAATCAGAATGCTCAATTTGTCTCTGTGTTTGCTTTGCAGACAGTAAAAGAAGAGGACAGAGTGGTAAACATTCTTTGGCACGAAGTTGGCAGCCACACGTGAGTTCAGAATTGATGAATTTTCTTGCATTTTTGCATGAAATATAACACCTTGGCACACAGGTATCAGAATCGAAGACAGTTTAGACCAGACCAGTATTCGCAAGGTGCTACTGCTTCCAAGCTCAGTTCAGACGGAGGTAAAACATATGCTGTAGATCACACGATGTCAAGTCTTGGCCCAAACTATGGAAATAGGCATCATCAGTCATCTGAATATAACACGAGATCCATTGCAGGATCTTGGAGGAAGGATGGCTATGGAGGCACTGGAAGTCGCAGAGAACCAGACAGTAGTTTCTGGCCATCACGTAGCGGTGTGACATATGACTCAAATGATGATTGGAGGGCGAATAAACAGTCTGCAGCTGCTCCTAGGGGCGGTTGGCGCAAGATCTCCGAAGAGAGGTCTTTCCAGAAACGGTGCCTAGATGAATCATCTTCATCTGGTCGATGGTAATAAAACTTGCATATCTTAACAGCCCTTGTAAACTAATTTAACCATGCTTTTGAATGACGAAGTGCAAACTCTGTATCCTGTAATTTAATGAAGTAGAGCTTTGATTTTCTTGATCATTAATGCTTAGCAAGATCCTCATCTCGATGTGAGAACGCCTTTTAAATAACGATACAAAATGGTTCACCAGATGAAATAAAGCAATGTGATATATATCAGTTCGATACAAGAATTATTCCCACAGTGTGTTCTAATAAATTCCTAGTATGAGCTTGTCTCACGAGCAAGATTGCTGTCGGAATCCAAACCTCTCGTTCCTCAAATCATATTCAACATGGAAATTCTGCATCAAGAAATTGCCCAGAATCACAGACGGCCCGGTCATAACCTCTGGACCCAGCAGCGAGTCGTCCGTCACCACAGTGAGGCACAAGAATGAGCTCTTGTCAGCATCCACAACAAAGAAATAATTCTCCAATGGCAACACCATTTTTGCTCCACCCTTGAAATGCAGCTCCATTTCTGGGATCCTTACATCCTTGTACCCTGTAATATCAAAGCAAGGTCTCAACCCTGTCACCGACTCCACCTCCGCAGCCCCCTTATATTCCCTCACCTGCTCCGAGAATGCATCAGCCACGGCGTAAAAAACTGCCTTATTAATGTAAACAAACGTCGATCCTGAATCAACTATAGTCCCACCATTTCCATTCGAATCCAGGGTCAGTTCGTGGTGAGGGATTTGAACTATTTTCCCTCCAACAACGATCTTCTTCAGTCCAACGTAGTAGTAATCCGACGATGCACTTTCTCCATCCCTGTCAGGACTCTTCAACAGCGGCGTGTAGCTGAGTTGTGCAGTTTTACTGCCAGAATCAGAATCAGAATCCATCAAAAGCAAGCTGCTCTTAGGGGCGTTGTCAAACTTGTGAGAAACATGGCAGTAAGAGAATTTCCTGAGGCCTAATTGGCTGCCAAACCCAGCCACGCCTGCAGGCTGATTTGATGAGAAAAGAGAGCATCCCACAAGAAAATCTGCAATTTTCTTGTGAGGCATGTTGAGAGTTTCCACCATAGCTAAGCTTCCAGTTGAGCCTAAACCATAGAGAATGATGTATGGAGGGCAGATGTATGAACCCAACCACACTTGGGATTCATGCATCCCACAACCTTGGCCGTCGAAGATTGCTTAGGATAGAAGGAAGAAATGGTAGTTGATGAGAAGGAAAAGTACCTGCAGACATATCTTTTGGTACAAGGAAACGAAGAAATGTTGCTACCGGTGCCGATGATTATAATGCCCATACTGAGTGTATTTATATATGCTCACCCCATACTAACATTTCAGGTAAATAAATTTATGTCTGGGAAGTTGGATGACGCACAGAAGATCGAATGATGCTCCAAGCTAGTATAATGTTATGTTTATATAGTATTTTGGGTGGTGTATGTCCATTATATAAAACAGTATTTTCGATTTTGAGTTAGTTTATCATTTGGGCTCTAAAGCTCATATACTTTGAGTGATTTTTCACACAATCATCTCAGAGTAGTTTTGTATGAAATCTTAATGTATAAAACATACGTTTTCTATGAATAGTACTAATTTGATTACCTATTGGCTTCCACATTGATATTTATTTATTTATTAAGAAGGTGTTTTACATTTTCTTAACTTATTATATCGTCTAAATATTTCGTTAATATTTTAATTAGATTAGGGTGTTACAGAGTGGTATCAGAGTCGATTTACTTTCGTGCAGACACTGAAAATTACTTTAAGAATGAAATCCTTTTTACAAAATCTTTGTACCAAAACGCCTAAGTCATTCCATATCTGCATACTCCAACTTCAAGGTACAAGTATTTAATATTAAAGTTTCTTAGTTCAGTGGATGAGTATTATTTATTCAAAGATTGTTGTGTTATTATAGTTATTGAAATAATAATAGCACTACATAAATTATTATGCAACATTTGATTGCAATTACTATTTCGTAAACCCAAGTTGTATAAATTAAAAGTTACTAATTTTTTCCACGGTTGAATTTAGTCATTTTAGAGATATCATCACTCAATCACATAGCTAAGATTAACCATTTGAACAAAATAGTTATTCTCGGCATACTATAACACTAAGGTGAAGTCTCATAAAATTTTGTAGCATGGTATTGTAAGTTCTTCTTTAATCTGAGTATAATAGATATAAATAGTTCTTACATCCTGGTGTAGACTCATGGTGAGTACTCGTGGACGATCAAGTAACGATGAAGACACAAGCTCAACACAAAATACAACTGGAAATCAAACTAAAAATCCGCCTCAGCCCCAACCAACTTCAGGAGAAGCTCTGTTATCTAATTTTATGAGTGTCATTCAAGAGATGGTACAACAAGCAGCCAACACTCACTTTACACCACAAACAAACAATGTCCCACAACATAATCCAGGGCAACCTAATACTGCACTAACTCCCACTCCCACTAGTTAAGCTGTGGAGCAATTCCGTCGCTATGAACCGCCATAGTTTACTAGTCGAGATGGACCATTAGTAGCAGAAGAATGGTTGTTGGATTTGGATAGGATCTTCATACACATTGACTGTACGAATGAGCAGAAGGAAGCATGTGCAATCTTTCAACTTAAGGATGATGCTAGATATTGGTGGGATCATTTCTATAGTATACTAGATGACGTTGATCGTCATGCAATCACATGGGAGATATTTAAAGGAGTTGTGATGGATAAGTATTTTCCGAGTTCTTATCGTGAGAAGAAAGATAATGAATTCTTCAAACTTCAGTAGGGGAGCATGACGATTGAAGAATACAAACGTAAGTTTAATGAACTAGCCAGATTTGCCCTTCACCTAGTTGATACAAAATATAAAATGATTTCAAGGTTTAGAAAAGGATTAATATTGGAGATCAAGGCAATTATGGCATCACATGTGACAGATGATTTTAGTGAATTGGTAAGACGAGAATAATTTTGGAAAAAAAGGAAGGGATGACCGCAACAAAAGTAGGGAAGATTCTCAAAATAAGAAAAAAATATTTCAATCAGAAGTTTCTACGGGAGCTAATGTCGGAACATTATTTAAACCCCAATGTCATAAGTATGAAAAGAATCATAATGTTCCATGTATGTGGGGTACGGGAGGTTGTTTTTACTGTTATGATCTGGGGCATTCAATGCAGCAGTGTCTAAGGCTTCTAAGGCTTCAAAATAATCGACCACATAGAATAAGAGACAAAGAACCAAAAAAGAAAGGGAATGCTCGTATATTTTCTCTAGCTGGAGAAGAAGAATCAAAGAATAATGACACTATGACTGGTACGCTACTTGTTTCTGGAACTCCTTG
>JAPKLW010002567.1:0-78093 GCA_026898455.1 Plectranthus barbatus
AATAAGGTTTGATCCAACAAAACCTTTTACAAATAAGTCCTAAGGGAGATTTTAGGAATAATTTCCCAACACCATATATTGCCTAGATAATGTAGTTAGCTTGTCTAGATAATGCACTGCCAAATGAGGTATGTAGGTAACATCTGGGGAGTGGTTAACATATGATTACAACTCTCTCTCTCTATATATATATATATATATGGCAGTGATAATATGAGAACTCCCCTTACCATGTGAAAATAAGAACTAATCTCGGTCATCCAATTGGTGATCCAACGCTCAAGACTAAATAAATCTCGTCTACATTATAGTGTAGTAAAACATGCATTAAAGGGTAATTTTGTAATATTTTTTCTCTCTCCTCTAAAATCATCCTAAATCTTTAAATGATCATATCTCATTCGATTTAGATTATTTTTTAATGTATCATATATCAAATTAAAGGTAATTTAATTATCTTTCAAACGAAATCCCTATTGCATATGTTTCAATTTAAAAATCATCGTAAAAAATGAAAATTAGTGATTATATGCATAATTCTCATAACAATACACGAATTCTTATATAATGAATGAAGTGCACAATATAATGCATGAAGTTGTATTATATAATGCAGAATATGATAGATAAATGCAATAACTTTTTTCTTGCAAGATAAAAAAATATAAAATTTATTATCTTTGCATATTGTAGATAATATCATAATTGTTATAAAAGTTGATCATATATTACTTGTTTTTAATTATGTATATTTTTGTTATATTATATAAATGTATATTACTATATTATATAATGCATGTTTGTTAGGTATATAATGAATGTTTGCTAGGTATATAATGCATGTCGAGGTCAATATAATGCATGAAGTTATATAATGAATACAATTGCACAATATAATGCATGAAATTATAGTATATAATGCAGAATATAATAGATAAAATGCAACATGTTTATTTCAGCGAAATCATCATTCATCATTATATTTGCACGTGTTATGTGTTATATAGCAATAACATATGAATTATAATGAAAGTAATATAATTTTTATTTAAAATAAAAGTAATACCATATATAATATGCATAATTTTCGTAACAGTACACAAATTCATATATAATGAATGTAATTGCACAATATAATGCATGAAGTTACAGTATATAATGCAGAATATGATAGATAAAATGCAACATGTTTATTTCAGCGAAATCATCATTCATTATTATATTTGCACTTGTTATGTATTATATAGTAATAACATATGTATTATAATGAAAGTAAGATAATTTTTCTCTAAAACAAAAGTAATACCATATATAATGGAGAAAGTAATACCGTATAATGATAGTAATATTGTTCTAAAATCAGAGTAATACCATATTATAATGTAGAAAGATGTTTGTTAGGTATATAATGAATGTTTGATATATAATTCATATTTCTTATGCATATAATCCATGTTTGTTAGATATATAATGCATGTCGAGATAGAATATGCAAACAAAATCTTAAATAAGTACAAAATGACAAAAATACCCTATAATGCAGGTTTTTTGAGATAAAATGCCCGAAAATTTTAGTAAAATCCTGAGCGTTCATTCATCAAAATCAATGGCGAGGATTGATTCTTATTTCTTATGGTAAGAGTGGTTCTCACTGGATCGCATCCCTATATATATATATATAATGAATATATACCATTCATTAAAAATTAACATTTGATCACGACTTTTTTGTCTTCATATATAAATTAAATAAAATTAAAACGAAGTATATAAAATATAAAGACATGAGATTTGTTTTTTTTTAAAAAGACTGTTGAAAAAACATGTAACTGTTTTTAGAAATACCTTATATTAATATATTAATTCTCTATTGATTTAATTGAATTATGCACGTCTTTAAAAAAAGAGATCAATAGAGTTTGGGAAGGTCTCAGGTTAGGCACGCCTAAACGGTTTAGGCAGGTTTTATCCATTAACCCAAGTCAAACTCATCTAATATACCCTAATTGGGGATTAATAAACCCTATTTGGGATTGGTGAACCCATTTGGGTATGGATAAAACCCGCCTAAACCATTTAGACGTGCCTAACGCAAGTTTTTGCCATAGAGTTTACACCCTTGGGTCTTAGATTGAATTGGAGTGGGTGGGGGTGGTGGTTGACAATTAATTCATAGAGATCAAGCTAGAAATAATAGTTTTCAATTTAACCGAATTTATGGCCAATTCACCGAATTCAAGCTGAATTGAACTTTGAGTTCATGCTGGAATGATGTAAGGACTGAATTCAATTCTGAATTCAAGCTAAAATAATCTGTAAGTTCATGCTGGAATGATTAAAGGGCCGAATTCAAGCCGAATTAAAGTCCGAGTTCATGCTGAATGAATTTATGACTAAATCAAGCCCAATTGATTTGAGTTGAAGCCCAATTTAATTCTCATTTTAAGCTGTAATTATTAAAAGACAAATAAACATTCTCTGATTCCAACACGAGACATTAAACAATATTGTTTATGCTTTTTTAATATAACATATTTCAAATTTAAATAGAATATTATTTGTCACATTTTTTTATAAATTTTAATTGAACTCAATAATAGTTACATTCAAAGAGATGGGATAACAACATTAACATACTATAAGAAAATTATTTAAATAAATAATTATTTATGTTTTATAAGTTAGTTAACTAATTTGACCCTATACTATGGGTTTTAGTCTCTAGAAGGGAATGAGATTATTTACTCCCATTTTTTTTAATTCAATCTTTACTCCATTTAATTTATTAATTTTTTGTAATTTCAATTTGTTGGTCCCGGTTTATCAGAGTAAAGAGTATATGTACAACGGAAAAATATGTTTGTTCGGTAAGTTTGTATGTATTCAAACTGATGGCGACGTGTTAGCTTGATTTGTCAAATCTTGTTCAGGTACTTAGCGTTTACGGATGCTTAATATCAGTATTCAGTATATACTACAACACTTGAGTGTTTAGTTTTAAAATATGAGTAAGCTGACAAAAAGAAAGCAGTAAATGACAAACAAATTTATAGTGGTTCGGACTAAACTGTCCTACATCCACTCTTCAGACACTCGGTCTGGTAATTTACTAAGCTTAGAACTTTTACAGGTGCTCCTACGATCTATAGCTTGTCGGTGAATACCCCGTTCACCGATCCACAAGCGCACTCGTCTAGTCCTTGCTTGGTTCTTCGCTTCGCAGCTGCTCAGAGTGTGGGCGCACCACTCAGCCTCCTCGTAGCCGGAATAAGGTGTTTATAATTCTCCCTTGAACTGTCTCCTTGACGGCAAGTTGCCCGTAAGAGACAGAGTACAAGACGTACTTGACTGTTATAGACTTTCTTAGAGAGAAATACTATCGATAAATAACTTAAGAATGCTAAGATTCTGAGTCTCATGTTCACAGAAGTGACACACAAAAAAGCTAGAATAGTCTCGAACGTGAGTAGTAAGCTAAAGAAATTTTATCAGATATATTCAGTATTCGCGTCGGTATTTTCGGTAACCTTCTTCTTGTTGAAATCTCCAGTATTTATAGCCATGAGGTTGAAGGTTTGAAATAAATGTCTGTTAGAGACAAATTAGAAGATGTCCAATCGGATGTCTCTATTGACTGTTGCTCTAGGCAGGTAGGTGGTGCTTTTGCAGAAGTTCTGCGCATGCTCTGCTTTTTTCTGACTTTGATAGTGACGGTTCGTCTTTGTGTCAGAACGATACTATTCATAAATTTGAGGAATCTTGAACAGGTTGTCCTATGTGACGAAACTTGGAGTTTCGTGCTTGCAGATTTTAAGGTATCTCAAATCCTTAAAGTTTGTACTCTTTAATACATTACTTAACTGATATTCATTGTCTTCATGTGATGGGACCTGGACTAGAGAGTCCTTGCTTGTGACGTCATCCTTTAATGTATACTTGGTCCCTATGCTGGTAAGTATGGTGTATGTGAGCGAACCATACTTGTTGGATACGTACTTGGCGGAATCCATACTTTCAGCTAGACTCATAATCTACCAGACTTGTAGAGTTCAATGTGAACCTTAGTCTGTTGAATCTTTTGCGGATACTAGACTGATCAGTCAGATGAGCTCCAGCTTACAACTCGATAAAAGTACCTATATAGGACTTTATAATTTTCGATACGCTGAAACTATTTAAGATGACTTTTACATACTTTGACCCACCAAAATACATTAATAAAGAAAGGATATTTCTATTAAATTTCCTAACACAATTTATTATTATTTAGATTAATTTGATAAGTTCAACATAAGGTTCATGACTTTAAGGTAATATTTGATCATTAAAATAGATTAATTCATAATCTTTATTGGTATTTTTAGTAATTTTAATTACTAAAAATCAATAAATACAAATGTAGTACTAAGTGAAGTACCATTAAATAGTACTCCCTCCGTCCCGCAGGAGTAGTCTCATTTCCCATTTTTGTTTGTCCCATAAAATAGTCCCATTTTTCAAAAATGCAAACTTTTTCACACTCATCAATAAAATATTAATTCCACTACACTCAAAACCCTTAATTCTCGTGCCAAAAAGAAATGGGACTACACTAATGGGACAAAGGGAGTAGATGATTTGATCCGAGCTAGACTGTATTCTTAAATTTCTTTTAGGAACATATATTAAGTAAATTGCCAAGGCTTTCAATATATATTTTTAAAAAATATAAAAAAAACTTTTACAAGCGTTTAATTAGAGCCAATACTATTCAACCTTTGAAATATATTGTATTATAATATATTTGTGTTATTTTGTGATGAACACTCGAAATAAATGAGTTTGTTGAGTATTTAAACTACAAGCTACTTAATTATTTAATGTATACTCACTGTCGTCTCAAATATCGTGAAGGTCGTTTGCTAGTTATAAGAAATTAACTTTGATATTAAAAAATATAAGATTAATTACTTGCTTAATTATGAATTAAATATGAAGTGGGATTCTTACAAACTCAACAAGAACAATTGATATTAATATGTGTTTGGGATCCCGACCATTTTCTCTCTCTGCATTCATATTTATAGTAAAAATGTTAATTTGATAAGCTCAAAATTTTTGTGCCAATTCTATTAGATTATGAATTCTTTGATTTTAGTTGAATTGAATGTGAGCTCATATTGGAATGATGTAAGAACCAAATTCAATTCTGAGTTCAAGCAGTAATGTAATAAAGGCCGAATTCATACCCAATTGAATTCTGAGTTCTAGTTGAATTAAATTGTGAGTTCATGCTGGAATGATTTGAGGATCGAATTCAAATTCTAATCCGAATTCAACCCCCAATTTAACTCTCATTTCAAGCTGGAATTACTATAGAACAAATAAACATTCACTGATTCAAGTAGAATTTAGTGAACTACAATTCAACATGAAATATAATATAAATTGAATACACTAGTGTTGGTCCCGAAATCAGAGAATATAATACGCAGCGGAAAGTAAGTTTGATTGCACTTGTTCTCTGAAACTGACTGAAACTCGGTTTTGGATTTATGAAAGTAAGTTTTAAGCTCAAAGAAATAATTAGTAAGTTTCAGAGATATACGCTTCAATACTTGACTAAGTATTGAATGTTTTAAAGTAAGCTTGGAAAACTTAAGTGTGCTGAAACTTAAAGAAATCAAGTAAACAACACATGATATTATAGTGATTTGGACTTAAAATCATACGTCCACTCTTCCAAACTCAATCGGGAATTCACTAAGTTTGGTTACAAGTTTCCTTACGATCTATGAACAGCCCATCGCTACTCCGTCCTTCGACTTGCTATCGTCACTCGCGTAGAAATTCCTTCTTGACTTAGTCTTCAAGTTGAAGTGAGGACGTACCTCGCAGCCTTCTTCCTGGTAGGTTGGATGTTTTCTTTTATAATGAACATATCATAGAGGCAGGAGGGTGTGCATAATAGTGTTGTAGAAGATAAACAACGATATTACTTACACTCTTATAGTCTTATGACTTTCCTGATGATTCCTAATTCGTCAGGCAGGTTTCAGGCTTTACTGAGTGCTTTGTTTTTAATAACCCCATCTAATGTTCTTGTGAATCAATCCTTTGTCATTCATACTATTATCAAATGTTTGTTTTTTTTGTTATTCTGATATGGTATGTTAAACCACCAAACTGAAGAGGCTAGTTGTATTTCTAGTAATCTGCTCTTTTACGAGAAAACATACACAACCTATGATATTGATAAACCAGAAATGATAAGTACTTATTTGGATTCTGTAGAGATGATATCAAAGGTTTGACCTAAGCTTAGTGACAACGTAGTGAAGGATATTGTGTCCCAACCTGATCATGGTTAATATTGATACTCTTGCTTCAGGGAATTACTTGATTTTATTCAATGTCTTGATCTTTCTTGGTCAGACACAAATCCTTGCAGAAGTAAATGTAATTTATTTTCAAAATCTCACACATAAGAAAAATGAACTGCCATAAACTCCAACAAAGTAAGAATCCTAGACAGAAAACTACAAACTTAAAATCCTAGACTTTCCTTGGGAATTATGCATAGTCAAAGAATTAAAATAAGCTTAATGCAAGTAACCCTAAAGTGGTTGCTGCCCATGCCAGGCCCACAGGTCCACGGCCCAACTTAGTAAAGGGTCATCTTAACTGATTATGGTTTCATTTGATATTTTCAATAATTATGTTGTAAATTGTTCTTACATTTCAACTGAACAACAAGATTGTGCTTCGTTATTGTTGCAAAAGTGTCGCCAAAACCTGTCTCATCATTCAATTGTTTAATGAGTTTGATTGAATTTAATACAGTGGATAAGAAAAGAGTTGGCCTTGTTACATAATCTCATCGATCAAGCCAATGAGAAAGGATGGAGATACGAATATCCTTTAATGAGTTTCTTTTGGGAGAATGAGTTGTAATAATCTATTTAAGTAGGTTGCATCTTTTCTTTTATCATCATTTAAAGAGATGAATACAGACAGATAATTACTGTGTAATTTTGATGTCTACAATGAATAATCTTCATTGTAAACATTATCCTAATGCTTTTCTCCGCTAGACTGTGGTTCTAAGTTCCTAGAAGTCACAATCACTTTCACTCTTTAGGCTTTTTTGGACAAGACGAGGCTTTCAGGTTCAATGCCTTAAATCTTTTTTAGCTACACTTTTTCAGTACCGGCAGAAGCAAAGGACCCTGCAAAATCCATCAGAAGTATCAAAATTGCTTGATAATATTCCTGATGTGATTCCACATCTATATGCGCTTATTCATGGCTCTGATGATGATGCAAATGAAATGAGCAGTGAGGAATTCTCTAGCAAATCAATTCAGGGCCCTCAAACATCAGGTATGTTGGATGGCTGAAGCTCCTTCAACTTATTTTTATTATTGAAGTGCTAAACTTTAATCGCTACTGCCAAACTATTGTTAGTTTCCTGGTTTTGTGCAAAAATCTAATTAACCTTGTATTATTGGATAAAGTTGTTATTTTTTTATGATGGATGGTTCTCATTTCTTTTAATGTTAGTAGATTTAAATCGAAGTATTTCAGTTTTATTATACACCAATAGTCATTAGGTTCTGGATTCCTTTTCTTTTGATGTATATAGTGCATAGCCATTCATCATGTAATGTATTATGAGCCTATGCATGTACTTGAATTCTCTAAATTTTGTACTATTTCATATGGCTCTCACTTGTTGTTAGGATGCAGAATTTTGCACGTATGCTTAGTTATAAAATAAGAATGTTGTATTGTTGTTGAATCATTTACCTCAATCTTTTTAGATACTGAGAATTTTAAATTCTTCAAGATTAAGGTGGAATTGCACTAATATTCACTATTTTGCACTAATTTGCACTTTTGTTGTTAGGCTGCAGAATTCTGCATGTATGAAAAATGTACAAAATAAGAAAGTTGTTGAATCATTTACCTCAATCATTTAAGATACCTGAGAATTTTAAATTGTTCAAGATTAGGTGGAACTGCACTAATATGCACTATTTTGCTACAGAAGAGAAGACTAGTCATTGCAATGAATCTGCTCCAGGAAGAAAGAAACTCAAATCAGAGGATGACATTGTAATGAACTCAAACAATGATGAAAGCTCAAATGAGGGTGTTGCTGCTAAAAATGTTTATACAAGTTGTCTATGGTACCTTCAAACCCCAGATGGTGAGCAGGATAAGTTCCCTTTATCCGTGTTGAGAGAGTGGAGTAAGAACAATTACTATGCATCTAAATTCAAGGTGTGGAAGGAATGTTGGAATGAAGAGGATGCGGTTTGGTTGGAGGAGGTGTTACGTGCCGCTTATCAAAACAAATAACTAGTATATTTATAACTTTTGCCCTTTGCCCCTGGCAAGTTTACTTTACAACTTTAGTAAAGATGGATTTGGTTTTCTTTTATCTGTCATTTATCTTAAGCTGATTTTGGATTAGAAACTTTCATTATTTAAGGCAAAATAGCTGCAACTGTTTTGAGGGTCTTTTCATTTTTTTGGTGCCTTTTGAATTGCGGGGGATTAGGGATTTTTTATAAGCTTCATTTTGGACAAATGTGAGTGGTATTTTTATGTGCTCAGGCTTGTTATGTTTTGGCCTTTCTTGGGATTTCCATCTTATCGTGGATCTTGATATTTTGAATTTATTATTCATCATTCCTCTTTTTAATTATATTTTTTTAGAATTGTCAATTCAGATCTAGAAATCAAACAATTCTTAATCCAGTGACCTGATATTGAGGTTTTGGATTGGGAATTTTGTAATGTTTCGGGTCATGAATTGAGAAATTTTGTGATTTTTCACATCCTGAATTGAGATTCTATCTTTCAGGTCCTGAATCGATAATCAAACTAATTTTTGGATTCTGAATTGACAATACTATTTTTTTTCTTCATATTATTAGCTTATCCAACTTATTTATTTTAAACTTTGGATTTATGTAAACTCCTTCAAATTCTTTTTGTACTCAAATGTGCACGAAACTCGCCATTGTTAATATGTTTCTTGTTCAATCTAATTATGACATGTTATTGTAATTATTTAAAACTTATTAAAGTGCTTGTTGTGATTTTCATTTTTTTTCATTACATAACTATTTTTTTCCATTATCGTACAATCATCAGAGAAAAACTAAATGGATGGAGTAATTATTTGTTTAATAATTGACTTTCGGTTGAAAGCTTTCATATTTTTTATGATTATTAATAAGAAATTGTTTGAATTCAATCCGATTTATTATATATTAAGTAAGAGTAACTAAATATAAAAACTAAACTCAATCAATGTGGAGGAATTTGGTTGGTTCGATCTGTAGAACAGGGCAGTAGGAACTAGCTCTCCGGGATTATCTCATCTTCTCCGATGTTGGCCGAAGGATGTCCGGTTTGGGTGGCATCAAATGAACAAGATTTGATATTGATAAGAATAATATTCTTTCATTTAGATGTATCCTAGTTAAGGTAAAAAATTAAATATGTTGATCAAACTTAAAATCCTAGACTTTCCTTGGGAATTATGCATAGTCAAAGAATTAAAATAAGCTTAATGCAAGTAACCCTAAAGTGGTTGCTGCCCATGCCAGGCCCACAGGTCCACGGCCCAACTTAGTAGAGGGTCAAATCCCAAAGCAAATTAATAGGGTTGATTGGGCTAAACCATTCGTATTTGGGTTTTGCCTTATCGGGCCTTTGGATATTTGGTCCAGGACATATGGATCGAAGTTTTTGGACCAAAATATTTCAAACCCTAATCTGTTTTTTTTTTTTTTTTTTGCTCGGTCCAATCTGGTCAACCTGCTAATTTTAGGTTGGATTAACATTATAGTTTCACTAATTATGCTAATCATGAAAATGTTGTCTGTTTAAGAATACATTATACCATAGGAGAACAAATGGGACACACTATTTCAATATCTGTGCAGTCTGCACATGACCTCAATTCTCTATGTTGTTTAGACTATGCTTTTTTTTTCAAGAACAAGTTATGAACAAAGTGGTTTTTACTCCGTTTTCAATTAATCCACAGACACAGTAAAGTGTTTTAACCAAATTATTTTAGAAAATGTGTTAGCAAACCTTGCTGATTGCATGTTCTTGATTACGTACCTCCAGCTTCTAGGATGATTATGAAATTATTGTTTTCTTCTATAATTGTGAAACAACTTGAAATGATTATACTATGCTACAAAATTCTTATTTCTATTATGAGCACTCATGTGATGGCATGGTGGATATGTGATTTCTCTGAGTTGTCTGTTTCTGTTCATATTCTTATTTTCCTCTTAATAATAGTAGCTAGTGAAGATAATATTTTTGCACTTCTTTTTATTGGACATGTTAAAGTGGACTTTAAACACATGACCTTATTATCTTATTTACATGGGATCTTCAACAAAAATCCAATCTTCTTCATGAGGATATAACAAAGCATGTATGTCTGGCCTATTTTTACCATGATTATGAGTTCTACAGTTATGATCTTGCTGTATTGGTCATTACCTCTGGAATTTAATATTGTGTTCTATAAGAAATTCATTATCAGAATCGTCTTACTCAATAAGTTATATGATTGATGCTAAAGAATATGTCATTTCGAAGAGTTTCAGAACTGTTCATTACTAACTAAGTAAATTAAATAAAATAGCCAGTGGCTTTGATTTTCTACTAGAGAAAATAGAACTGATGTCCTCAAATTATTCCAGAAATAAAAATACCCCTAACTTTGACAACTAAATATTCAACAGTTTTATTAGCTTCATTTACTGCATTTTGTTATCGATTATCTATAATTTCTAGAAGATTTCTGTATATTTAAATGAATTTATCAGAATATACTTTCTTCCTAGTTTCATCTTAAACTGATTATGGTTTCATTTGATATTTTCAATAATTATTTTGTAAATTGTTCTTGCATTTCAACTGAACAACAAGATTGTGCTTTGTTATTGTTGCAAAAGTGTCGCCAAAACCCGTCTCATCATTCAATTGTTTAATGAGTTTGATTGAATTTAATACAGTGGATAAGAAAAGAGTTGGCCTTGTTACGGAATCTCATTAATCAAGCCAATGAGAAAGGATGGAGGTACGAATATCCTTTAATGAGTTTCTGTTTGGGAGAATGAGTTGTAATAATCTATTTGAGTAGGTTGCATCTTTTCTTTTGTCATCATCTAAAGAGATGAATACTGACAGATAATTACTGTGTAATTCTGATGTCTACAATGAATAATCTTCACTGAAAACATTATCCTAATGCTTTTCTCCGCTAGACCGTGGTTCTGAATTCCTAGAAGCCATAATCACTTTCACTCTTTTGGCTTTTTTCGGCAAGACGAGGCTTTCGGGTTCAATGCCTTAACTCTTATTTAGCTACACTTTTTGAGTATCGGCAGAAGCAAAGGACCTTGCAAAATCCATCAGAAGTATCAAAATTGCTTGATAATATTCCTGATGTGATTCCAGATCTATATGCGCATATTCATGGCTTTGATGATGATGCAAATGAAATGAGCAGTGAGGAAGTCTCTAGCAAATCAATCCAGGGCCCTCAAACATCAGGTATGTTGGATGGCTGAAGCTCCTTCAACTTATTTTTATTATTGAAGTGCTAAACTTTCATGGCTACTGCCAAACTATTGTTTGTTTCTTAGTTTTGTGCAAAAATCTAATTAACCTTGTATTATTGGATCAAGTTGTTTGTTTTATGATGGATGGTTCTCATTTCTTTTAATGTTTAAATCCCAGTGTTTCAGTTTTATTATACACCAATAGTCATTAGGTTCTGGTTTCCTTTTCTTTTGATGTATATAGTGCATAGCCTTTCATCATGTAATGTATTATGAGCCTATGCATGTACCTGAATTCTCTAAATTTTGTACTATTTCATATGGATGTCACTTGTTGTTATGCTTAGTGTATAAAATAAGAATGTTGTATTGCTCTTGAATCATTTACCTCAATCTTTTAAGATACTGAGAATTTTAAATTCTTCAAGATTAAGGTGGAATTGCACTAATATACACTATTTTGCACTATTGTTGTTAGGCTGCAGAATTCTGCATGTATGCAAAATGTACAAAATAGGAAAGTTGTTGAATCATTTACCACAATCATTTAAGATACCTGAGAATTTTAAATTGTTCAAGATTAGGTGGAACTACACTAATATGCACTATTTTGCTACAGAAGAGAAGACTAGTCATTGCAATGCATTTGCTCCAGGAAGAAAGAAACTCAAATCAGAGGATGACATTGTAAAGAACTCAAACAATGATGAAAGATCAATTGAGGGCGTGGCTGCTAAAAATGTTTATACAAGCAGTCTATGGTACCTTCAAACCCCAAATGGTGAGCAGGATAAGTTCCCTTTATCCGTGTTGAGAGAGTGGAGTAAGAACAATTACTATGCATCTAAATCCAAGGTGTGGAAGGAAGGTTGGAATGAAGAGGATGCGGTTTGGTTGGAGGAGGTGTTATGTGCCGCTTATCCAAAGAAATAACTTGACTATTTATAAATTTTGCCCTTTGCCCGTGGCAAGTTTGCTTTACAACTTTAGTAAATATGGATCTGGTTTCTTTAATCTGTCATTTATCTTAAGCTAATTTTGGATTAGAAACTTTCATTATTTAAGGACAAGATAGTTGCAACTGTTTGAGGGTCTATTCATTTTGTTGGTGCTTTTTGAAATGCATGGGATTAGGGATTTTTTATAAGCTCCATTTTGGACAAATGTGAGTGGTATTTTTATGTGCTCACTTATCAGGCTTGTTATGTTTTGGCCTTCCTTGGGATTTCCATATTATCGTGTATCATGATATTTTGAATTTATTATTCATCACCCCTATTTTTAAATATTTTTTTAGAACTGTCTATTCTGGACCTGAAAATATCAAATAATTCTTAATCGAATGATGTGAAAATATCAGGCTGGTCGTTTTGAGTCGTTTAGGACTAGTATCCATTTTTTGCACATCTTTTTATGTCATATCGTAGCTCAGGTACAATCATGATGAACATGATAAAGGCGTCGCCGTACAATATAGAAAAGAGACCAATAAAGAGGTCTTCCATCCAGCTAAAGAGCATTCATCCAGAAATGATAGAGGTATTGGAAAAGAGACCAATAAAGATCACCAAGGTCCTACCACCTCTTGGAATGGTAGGCGCAAGAACCGTTGAAATTCCGTACGATGAGTGGAGTCCAGAAGATAAAAGAAGAAATCAAATCGACTCGGTAGCTCTAGAAGCCATACTATCTTCCCTACCAGATGCCTTGGTGGAGGAAGTCATGCAGTTCAACAATGCTAGAGAAGTATGGAGCTACCTCGACACACTTTGCCACGAAACAAATCAGATGAAGCACAACAAATTGCAAGTGTGTGTCGACAAGTACAAGTCATTCCAGATGCAACCTGGAGAGACCATAAAGGCGATGGAGAAGAGATTCAATGCCATCATCAACAAGCTCAAGGCTTTGGATAGGCTGTACTCCAACGCAAATCTAAATGCAAAGATCTTATCCAAAATGCCAAAAGAGGATTGGTTCATCAAGACAACCGCATTGAAAGAAAAGGACTTATCTAAGATGACGACCAAGGAGTTGTTCGCCTAACTACAAGCCCACAAATGGGACATCCAAATGGTGAACAAGAATGAGGTTATGCGAGCAGCCAGCTCTCCAAGCCACCAAGCTGAAGATGCAACTTACTTCGTGAAAATGGATCCCAAGTGGAAACCCAAGAAACCCTTCCATACTGACCGATTAGCTGGTCAGTCAAGATTAATACAAGAGAAACCAATGACATCTGGTTCTCAAACCAAGTAAGGAGAAAGCTCAATCGCCGAGCTTGAAGAACAAATGTGGAGGCTTTCCAAACTCCTCGAGAAGGCAAAAGGGAAAAAGGAAGCTCCCAACTCAGAAGAAAAGAGGTTCATCAAGAGAGCCCCCAGAGCTTGCTTCCAATGCGGTTCCTCCGAACATTTGAAGTTCTAATGTCCGTCTGTAGACAAGGAGGAAAGGGAAAGACTGAGAAAAATCTTCGAGCGTTGTGCATAAAAAGCTGTAGCACAAGCCATGCTGACGAGAACAAAGATGCCGAACATTCCTGATTATGATGAGGATTACTCATCTGAGGAAGAAGCTGACGAGGAAGCTCTTCTAGCATTCCTGGTTGCAATCGGAGAAGAAGTTGTGGAAGGATCTGAAGCTGAAGTTGGGACAACGCTCACAACTTCAAGTGAGCAGGTAATTACTTCACCTGTTACTGTTCACTCGGCATACTTTTTTATGAATTTGAGTCATATTGTTCTTACTCCGAGGAAATCACATTAGATATTTTATCATATGAATTTAAAAAAAATTATGAAATAAAAATGTCTTAGCCAGCGAAAACACTTTACTGAGATAAAAAAATTTCATTTTTGACCAATGAGATTGAAAATTCGAGGTCTATCAGCTAGCAAAATTAAAGGAAGAGCACTCAGCATTACTTATAGATTTTCAAGATTTAAAATCTGAGTGTAAATCCTTAACTTTAACCATCCTTGAGCAAGATGAGAAACTTTGTTTTTTAAAAAATAACTCAAGAGGGCTTGTTGGTTAAAGTTAGGGTTAAGATATGAAAACAATTGGAGCAGTGAAAACCCTGCATCTACTGGTACTAAGAGACCCATCATTTTTATAAAAGAAAACCTTAGTACACAGTGTGAGTCAAGTGGTCAAGGGGTAGCATTCAAAGTGCCAACTCATATTGGCAATGCTAAAGGTTGGTTAGCCAACAACGCCAAACTGACGGATCAGAATGAGAAAAATAAGTCCAAGTTAAAGGGTAAGCTGGTTAAACAACATGACCCTAAGCTGGCAAAATCGCATGCTGACAGGAAGTTAGTACGACCTCAAAAGTTGACCAAGAAGTATGTTCCCACTGCAAGAAAGTCAGCTTACTTGACCAGTTCAGTCAAACAACCAGTACATGCTGCAAGAAAGTTGAACACTCAAACCGGTCAACATACTAACTGGGGAACCAAATCTGAAGTCCAGCTTGAGAGGAGGAATTGAAGGGACATGTGAACTGAATCACTTAATCCATTAGCCGAGATCGTTAACTAGAATATCAAAAATAAATTGCTATGCATATGATTAATCCTAGCATGCTCCCATTGATTATGCATAAAGGGGGTTTTACAGAATACCTGGATTGTAGAAACCTGAAGAACGTGTGCGCAGAGATTTGATTCTTGATATTTTTCCCGTGCACCAAGATTTATTCCTAACAAATTAAGGAATTAAATTTATGAAAATTAATAGTAATTTTCGAAAACAAAGAGGGAGAGAAGAAAGAACACGATCCTCCTGATATGATCTTCTGATCTGTATCCCAACTCTAATCCGAATATCTGGTGAAGATTCCCTTCGGATTCCTTGCTCGGTTGAGAAGCAGAATTTCCTCCTTTGTTTATCAGATCTAGTCGATCACCATAGCTCCCAATATACTGGTTTGCTGTGTTGCAACATATGATCTTGTGGTGTGTATGGTGTATGTGATCTGAGAACCTGAGGCCTATTTATAGGAAATTCTGGACTTCTATTCGGCCTGAGTTTTCATGGGCCAGACCAGGGACCAGAATGCAAATAGCAAATAAGGCCTATCAATTAATTAATTCCCATAATCAACCCAGAATATAATTAATTAATTAATATTGATTCATTCCACCAGAGAATCAATATTGTCCTACCTATTTGCTACCACGTTTTGAGGTGCGGGTTGAATGGGCTCAGTATATCCCCACATTTAAGGTTACAGACATTCTTTAATTAATTTAAGCTCTGACAAGCCATTTAATTAATTAACATCTTATATTCCCTGAGTCAATCCACTCAAACCTTTTTCACTTATGCTTGAACTTAATCAGTCTGTAGGACTTTAGCATAACGAACCTTTTGAGCTACTCAGGGAATGTCACCATCCTATACTGGATGTGGTTACCTAGTTCCAGTACCAGACAATCATACACAAACTGCTATCACCCAAGATACAGATATACAAGCTCAACTAGACCCTTTCACTGTAACTCAAAGTGATACACAATCTGTGTATACTTCTGTACCTTCATTTAGGCTTAGGATCTCATCAAGCCATATAGATCTAGATTCTTTTAATGTCAGATAAAAGAATCGATCTCTACTTAGATCCTTATCAATGTGTGCCCCACACCAGCATACCAAGCCATCCAAGACAAGATGCTTATTACTGCATATGCTGCAGCCTACACCGACAGTTTATCTTGGAACTATCTAAGCTGTGATAACTATTTATATCTCGCTAGGTCAAACGATCCATATGATCTTCTGTGATCTACTACACACCGTATGATCTCCCTATCGACGAGATAAGAGGATAAAAGCATTTGCGACACATGTTTGTTAATTCAGACAGGAGATGAACATACAACATTTAAGATTCCCAGTATATTAACCAATCGACCTTGTACATAATATACCAATCATAATGCTTTCAGTATATAAATCCATCAAGAAGGAGTATACCAAGTAGGGGGAACACCTAGTTTAGGCCAGAGCCAAATCACACTTTTTACTTAAAGGCTATGAAGGCTAACCAAGGTGGTTCATACTTATCTAACAAGCTACCACCGAAGTACCGCATCCGGAATCAGATTCTGAAGTTCTCAACAAAAGTACACTACTAAGAGAACTACAGACACTGCCACACCTTCCCAATCAAAAGTCAAGCATTATTTAAGAAGGAAGGGAAAGGTTTCTGCCTGTGATAACAACAAGATACCCTTGTTGTTAAGATCACAGAAATGTGGATCCTTAAGGGGTTAATCACACGAGCTAATTCTGTAGGACCCGCAGATACTCGGCGACCAAAAAATTGAACCTTGTGATTGCAGGAACAAGTACCACAAGAGAGAAGCGAATGGATCCTCGACAATGGAGAAGTCTTGGTGCCAACTGACTTTATCCCACTCAACTTCAACATCAAAGAAATATTCAGTTCTGATGAGGAGAGAACTGAAACTGAGGGAGAGAAAGAGGACAGCCTGCAGCAGACTATGGAGGATCTACCCACTCTTACAAATTTTGGAGATGTTTCAATCAAAGGAAGAGGTGATCCACTCTCTGGTACTACCATTTCAATTGTTGTGAGGAAAACCAGAACACCCACCAATAGGCCGAAGACGAGAGTTTTGAAAGAAGTGGAGAGGGTGGTAACAGAAAAAAGAAGTAAGAAGATGAGGGCAGAGGAAGAACAGAGGAGGTAGGCCAAAGCTGAGGGTGTGAAGGCCAAGCAGGGCAAGAAGAGAAAAGGGAAGGAGCATATGGTTGAAAAGAAGAAAAAGAAGAAGGGTGATGACTACGACCTAACCATAGTAGTTGTCCGGAAGAAGTTAGAATTCAAAGAGCCCGTGGCTACTACTCTTCAGGAGCCAGTTATTCCTCCATTTTCTGAATCAGTTTCTAAAGAAGCATTCGCCCATCTTTACAGAGAAGCACATGGTTTTGACCAAGGTTCTCACAATGAGCAAAATGTAGAAATATAGGTTGATCAGGAGATTGCTGCTCAAACTGAAACAGAAGGGGCGGCCAACCCAGAACAACCGACGAAGGAAGCTCAAATTGAAACTGAAGGGCGACCAACCCAGCACAACTGGCGAAAGAAATTCTTGAAGGAGTGATTTTTGCACAGGAGAAAGCAATCGAAGATTCCTGAGAAATCGCGGGCGACCACCCCGGCAAAACTGGCGAGTACCGGAACTGAAATTTGAACTTCCTCCTCGGCAGACCAAACTGAAATTGAAACGGAAGCAAAACTGAATTTTCAAAGGAGGCAAGGGACGTAAGTCTGGAGTGCCCGATGATTCATCATCTTCATCCACTAAAGCCTTGGACTCGGAACCTAAAAATGAGATGACCTTGGGCGAAGTATTCAATTTTTCCAATGATAAGGAAGGTCAGTGGAGGCACCATCCCTGGGACCCAAGGGAGAAGGACAGACTTTTCAAGATAAGCGAATTCGAAAATTACAGGATTCCTCTCAGTGGGCTACCTCATCCTAAGTATACAACCAAGAGATTGAAGAATTGGTGCCTCCAATTCGTGAGCAGGATGTGGGAGATTCCAAGTTGATCCCCTACGCTGCAGAGATCTCAGAAAAGGTAGAGAAGAGGGTCACTGAGGAAATTATGCTCTTATACCCTAACATTTTGGAAGATGAAGATTCACTGGATTTTGAGCTTAAAAAGTTTTGAAGGTGGAGGAGGTTCGACCTTGTGAAGCACGAGTTGGACGAAGAAGACAAGCCCATTATGCAGGCCAGGCTCTGGCTCACTTTCTGGAGGTCTGAACAAGTATGGGCTAAGGAATGGAGTGGCCAGAAAGAGACAAGGCAGATGACAGAGGAGCGGACTGCTCTGTGTCTGAGCTTTCAGGGAGCAAACTTCATCTTCAAATAATTCATACCGTCTACCTCCTACTGATTTTATATTTGAGGCCGAAACTCCAATTCTGAAGACTACAGCTCCAAAAATTGAAATTCCTCAAACTTCAATTTCTCCTCCACCCACTCAAATAGAAGAAGTCCAATAGGCTATCCCTGTTCCAGCTCCAGGAGACTATCAGAGAATAATAGTTGCTAAGCATGAAAGGGTCAGATCACTTGCAACACAGCAGAGGAGTCTGCAAACTGAGTTGGAGAAGGTGAAGCAAGAGCTGACTGGGGCAGAATTAGAGAAGGAAGAGATGGAGCAGGCAGTCTATCTATCCATTGATCTTACCATTCTTTCTACTGGAGAGAAGATTGCCCATGCCATAGAATTCATTCAAGGGCAGGCCACTAAACTTGGAAAAATTGCAAAAATCATCAGAAATGGCCTTAGACTCAAACTCCAGTTGGCCGAACTTGCTAGGCAAAAGGAAGAAGAGGAGAGGAAGAGGAAAGAAGAGGAGAAGGTCGAGAGACTGAGGCAGGAGCAGTTCGATAGAGAAGAAGAAGCTCAAAGGGTTATCAGTGGGATGGTGCTTATTACTCCAGATATCCTTGTATTCTCTGATCAACCGCTGATAGAATTTCCTGAAGATGCAAGACGAGCCTCTGGAAGCTCTTCTCAATCTGCTATTATTGCTGAGGTCTAACATTACGTCCAAACCCAACTTGAGGCTATAAGGCAAGAAACACAAGAAGTGAAGGCCAAGTTTGAGGAGAAAGAGAATAAGGATGCTGAAACTGCCGAAACTGTATCTTCCATCAAGCGGACCGTGGCAATACTTTTGATGTTGTCAAAAAGGGGAATGCAAACAGATGAAATGAGAAGGAGGAGAGGAAGAAGAGGAGAAGAAGAAGAAGAAGAAGAAGAGGGAAGCCGAGGAGGCAGAGAGAAGGGAAAGGGAGGAAGCCGAAGAATAGAGGAGGGAAGCTCAAATTCAAGCCCTAATTGAGTTGGCCCAAAAATTTGCTGATCTTAAGTCATCTTCATCAGAGAAACCTCCTGTGTAACCTGCTGAAAATGTAACTTTTTGCTTTCAAGTTTTAATCTTGATTATAGTTTTCAGTTTTTTATAATTTCTCTCAATCAATGAAAAACTGAAAATTGGATTGAAAGACAAAACTCTCATTGTCTCTCTCTTGCTTCTCTACTTATTTTTTAACCTGGTTGAATTCACATATTCTAGTGTGATCAACAATTTTACATTCACTCTATTTTGATCAATTGAGAAATATCTCTCCAATTCAGGGGAAGATTAAATAGAGTAGGTTAGTAAAAAAAAAAAGGTGTTCTGAGTAGTCGTAGTAAACTGAGTTCATCAGGTGTCTTTTTTTCTGACTTAAGATAAGTGTTTTTGACAACACCAAAAAGGGGGAAATTGTTAGAAACTGAGTTTCAGCTCACCCTTTATTTTGATGTTTTGGATTGTCAAAACTAACTTTAAGTTTCTAGTATGTTTCTACATGTAATCCTTGTATAGGATATATTGAGTTGTAATAGAAACTAGAAACTGGAAGCTCAGAAGATCAAGAAGCAAGTTTCACAACTTGAAATGAAGACTCTGAGAAACTTGAAATGTTGAAGTCAAGTTTCGGAACCTGGAACTGAAATTTCCAGAAACTCAGTTTTTGGAAGCTGAGTTTTCACGAAAGAAGACCAGAAATTTAAAACTTGAAATTTGGGAATTTCACTTTTCAGTTCACACCTAAGAGAGCGAGTAAAAAGTATGAAGACAAAAGGAATCCGAGTAGAGTTCTAAGTCATAACGAAGACTCCTTAAAGTGCCGAGCAATAATCAGAACGAGGAAACTTGAGTTTAAGTTCCTTGGACTGGAACTTAGTCTGACAAGGGCAGGAGAATGTACACTGCCTAAAGTCAAAAGCAGATCTTATCTCAGAGCAGAACAAACAGAAGAATGACTATGATTAGACGACCCAATCTTTGTCTCTAACGGATGAATTTCTATCTCTAACGGATAGAAGTTTAAATTGTTGAGATATCTACCTATAAATAGGAGACAACCTCAACAGATACAAACACCTGAATCTCACGAAAAGCTTAGCAAAAACTCTGTCGAATTGAAATCTCAAAAGCTCTTAAAAGCTCTCTGAATTTCCGTGTTCTCTGAACACGAGGCTTGACATCTTAGTTCAAGTTATTCTTTCTGTGTATCTATCAAAATGCACGAGGCTAAAGCTTCCAAGCTTAAGCTACTCTCTTGATGTTTATTACTTTTCAAGTAATAAACACAACAGTCAGTATTCTACTTTGGAATACTAATTCTGACAGGCTTTGCCAACCAACTAAAGTTCTGGGAAGAACAACGAACATCCAACCATCCAAATTGAAGGTTGCGGGGTGCATCCTCACTTCAGTTCTGAATAGTTTCTGGGCGAGTGACCTAGCAGACCGAAAGATGGAGGTTTTCGATGGGCCAATATAGATCGGGAGAAAGCTTGTACTCTATTACTTAATGGATTCATGATTAAGTTTGAAAGAGTGAACGTAGGACTTAAGGCTCCAAACCACTATAAAATATTCTGAGTCAATTTACTGCTTAGCTTCTGCATATTAAGTTTTTATACTTATTTGAAACCTTCAATACTTTCTAAGTATTGAAGTGTATACTAACAACTGAAACTTAAAATTATCTTGAGCTAAACTGAGTTTTCAGAAATACAAAACTGAAAACTTACGTTTAGTTTTCAGAAGTGCAATCATACTTAAACTTCCGCTGCACACAAAACATCTCTGATTTCGTGACCAACACCCTACACCTAATGCTCAGCCCATTCCTCGGGAAGAATAAAATTCTCCACAACCTGAGGTTGATTGAGCTCAAGATCGACCACCTCAACATCAACCTACTCACAGTTTGCCTCACCTCCCCCCATGGTCTGCTCTAGTCTGAAAACCAGTTCGCTTAGAGTCCTATCATCGGTAGACTCAAAGCTAGACTTCCTACTAGGCTGGCCTACTGCCCTACTTATCTTAAGGTTATCAATCGTGTGAAATAGAAGGTCCCAGTTCGGGGCAATGAATGTCGGCACCGTTGGGGGCTTCAGAGCGGGATGAGTAAAGGGAGGCGTCAGATAGAAACAAAGATCGAAATCTAAGCTTTCCCCAATTTGAGAGTTAGAGCCAGATGAAGAGGCCATTTAAGTAAAAGAAATAAATACTTCAAAATTCTTGGGGTGGAAACCTAAAAAGAAGAAAAAGAAATAGAGACGGATGCCGATCAGCTTAATCTGAAGTACGCATATTCAAAACCCCATAAAAACCCTACGAGCCACAAATAATCCAAAGAAAGGGGAAAAGTAAGCGAAGGAAAAGATGGGGAGCAATACCTAAAGGTGCCAAATAGAAGCCGAAGAATACAATCAGAATCGAGCGCTGAAATTGCCAGAGGAAAAAGAGAAACTGTGAGAGAAAGAAAGACAGAGAACTTCCGGAACATTGAGGGTGAAGTGAGAGAGGTGACGATTTAGGTAATCGGGCTTGTTCAAGCTCTTACTACCGCCCCTGCTATGTCTGTATATTACGCAACTGCCATTGAAAAGGGCGGCAAAATCCAAAAGTAGATCAATAAATCAAACTATCACACATTGGCAAGAAAAATTGACCTCTGGTAGATTTCAAAACATGACCCACAAGCTCGTTGCGCATATCATGTGATAAGGGCTCCGACCCCTGAACAAGGGTTTGAAAATAGCCCCCCTACGAACCAACAGATGCCCCAAATACGGGTCAATAATAATAAAGACCCCAAACCACGAGCTGGACTAGCTTGATGGGGCTCTCAGATAGCCATCCTACCTTTCGAGGTGGGCATTTGACACAAAATTACAACGATTCGACTCCATGAGTCCTCTAATAAGAGCATCACGAAGCCGAATGGGCTATTGTTGGGGCTGCATAATAATAGGGCCAAGATAGAAGCCCCATAGGCCACAAATCCCATCGAAGAGGATATAGACCAAGCCATGGGACAATACAACAACAAACCACCTGGTAAGAAAAGCAGTTCAACATAGAGCGAGCTGCATTCAAAGTAGGTCGACCAACGAAGAACCACTCTAGTCAAGCTGCCCAATGGTCAAAGGGGTCCGGATAAGGACTCAGATGTTTTGGAAGAAGCAAAAAACATAGAAGTTGCAATAACCCCTAAAAACATGACGAACTATCCGTATCCACCTAGCGGCATGCTCCAAAAAAACCTAGGCCCATCTAGTACTATAAATAGGTTCATTGTAAGCCAAAGACCGGCATTTGGCTCTCTTTAGTCGCTCTACTGATTACTACATTTTGTTCCTAGATCTGTAACCAGTTTCCCGGAGCTTAGTCCGACCAGTTCAATTTTTCTAATAAGTGTTTCGATCTCTACATTTACTTGCGTTATTACTGTTATTGTCTCATATATCTTATTGCCACTGATCTTTAACACTATCTATCATTTTTCATCATTTTTTACGATCTTATTTATTATTTATTGCAATTTTGATTTTATTTTGTTTGGTCACTCCCTATAATTTTAGTTTGCCGGATCATTGGATTCCCGCAACCCCGTATCTGTAGGAATTGAACCTCAATAGTAAGTAACCTCATTTTGGTTCTTCTCACACTAGAAGTTCTTTCACACTTTCTATGAAGAATCAACCAAACTTCTAAAGCCTCTGAGCAGCTGGATATCAACTAGACACTACCAACATCCACAGAGACAAAAATGGCATTTAATGCATTTGCATTGCAGTTATAAGTGGTTCTTTCTCCAGCTGTCCATTGCTTTTCAATTTCAGGACAATCATTTTTGCTGCAGGATTCTCCGGATCTAGTATGGTAGCTCTTAGAGGTGTCCATCCATCAAGCACTGCTACCGAAGCCCTTACATCAATAAATTTAATGTAAATTCTCTTACGTGGTTTTCACATGGAGTAATTGTTTCCATTGATTTCTAGAATAGGTGGTTTGCACGCTAAGCTTGAGGAATCCATCATGGTAAATTGCACTCAGGAACATATACTTAGTCTGTCAAGTAAAAAGCTCTTATATCAATTGAAATAATTTAGTGTCTGAGTTTATCATAACGTGTTAGTGTTAAAGATACATAAAGTTTAACACAAAAAATAAAAATGAGATACACAACGAATTTTAAAATATTTTTGGGATTTATTGCTAAACCCCAAAGTGCTTCACTGCTAAAAATAGTTTTACTATGAAAAATAGTTTATGCAACAAAAACAAAATAATAAAAGCAATATTACATTTCTTCAAGCTTCACTCCTTTAAAGAAATTCAACGAAATACTCACTAACCTAAACTACACGATACAAAACCAACACTTCTATCATTGGATTTACTATCGGGAGACAGCCTTAGTGATACTTTTGTAATCTTTGTGAGTTCTTGATTAGCAAGGTGAAGATGACCGATATGCTTGCTGACTTTGTTCCGTGAGAATCACTTTCTTGCCTTGATCACTCAGTGTCTTCAAGCCACAGTTTTTCTTTTTATTCTTTTACTTGTAATGCACGATCACACTTGCCCACGTCTTCAATATTTCAGTCGTGGCCACATATATACTCTTTCCACTTCCACTTGTTCATGACACAAATCATAAACCATCCACAAACTCACGTGGATATATAGTAGTTATGTCGTGGAGGCATTCCCCTGAAAAATAGATAGAATAATATACACAAAAATAACATAAATAAATAATCCTAGAAAATCAGAGTTATTTATAACAACTCCTACCAAGCAGCGAATGAAAACATTAACAACAATAGTGTTAGACTTAGACATCTAACATGTTAGACATTAAGCATGTTGGACTTCTGACATATTAAACTTTTAGGAAACTCTAACACTATCAATTTCCTGTTGTCACATTTTATTTTTTAATATAATGAAATATATTATTTAAATTGAATAAATGTATCACTAAATCTGATATACATATCATTTACATTGAGTAAATCTGACATTACCAAATAGTAAAATATATCATTTTGAATAGTGTAGTTCAACAATTTAAAACATAATTTATTAATAATATCATTTCTAATAATCAAATATGTTAAGGTTCGAATTATCGGGATAATAGAGCCCTTGGAATTTATTAAACGACAACTAGCAATAACTCAAAAAACTGACTGATAAACATAGCTAGAGAGCAATATTAAAATAAATAATGAAAAGAAGAGACGAGAAAGATGAGGTTCGTGTATTCTATTAGAATTTTTGGGGCGATTCCGGTAGCGTTACAACGTTATTTTTAAGAGAGAGTAAAAAGATACAAAATCGGAATTCTCCACCCCTATTTATAGACAATGTAGGGGGGAGCTTGTTTAACCTAACCTAACTTCGAACGGTTCGTGCTTGCCAAAAAGTCAGGAGTGGCTCCGGGTTTTTTTAGGTCGGTTAGGGCTTCCAACGGTCGCGCATCGCCAGGCTTCTAGGGTTTCTTCGTCTCACTCCTTGGTACCGACCCCTTCAGATGCTTGAGACCGAGGAGCTAAGGGGGTCAGTGGCAATCTCTGGACTTAGGCATTTTTGGGTTTTTTGTCACTCCAGGTGGGCCTACAATTTGTGGATCGGCAGTTACTTGGGCCGATGAAGTTAATGGGCCTGGGCCTTGGGGGTCCTGGCCCCAACAATAGCCCCTTTTGATTTCTGGGCCTATTGCGGATAGGTGCTGGAATCAAAACTCCAGTCGGAATGCATTACAGAGTGCAAAGTTTCGAAGTGTCCAAGAGACTATGTCGGGTGGCACCAGGAATCAAAACTCCATGCCAATACGTAGATTTCCTGGAAATGCAAGCATTTGGCTATGTCGGGTGGCACCAGGATGCTGCCCCGTGGGCCAATGCATGAGTTCGGAGTTCACGTGGGTCAGAATCATTTCGGGGAATATTCTCTTGCATGGAATGGTACTCTCATGCATGCACTCTATTTTGGCTCCGGAGAGTGCTGGCGGGAGAAGTTCTGATGGATTACGGGGCACTTGTGGGTTTCTCGGGGAAGCCCCACATTCCCGTTGATGGTGCCAATTGCGTCAGAGTTCATCCCACAAAGTTGGAATTGGTTTCTATTTATTGAGGACGGGTTAAAATTGAGGATGATAAGGGCACGAGTGCCAGCCCCGAGCGTGCTTGGTGTTGACCTTGGGACTTGGGCAGTTTTTATTTTGCCACCTTTGTGGTGGCATGGTTGTAATTATGGCGAACTTTGAGGTTAGTTACAGGAATCTGAATGGTTTCATATTTTTAAAGATTGGAACAGCTTCTCATTCTTCACCTTCACTCTTTTGAAACCATAACTGCCCTCCTCTCTCTCTCCGATTCATATTCTCTAGTGCATTGCTACTATTTTGGCAACTGACCCGCTGCTGTTCTGGCGACTGCTTTGTGTGTTTCTCTTTCTTTATTCAGGTAGTTCGTTCTCCCTCATTTTATTTTCCTTTGATTTCTATTTTGCTTCGATTTATATGTGTGCCCGCTGCGAATTTTTAAATGGGTGGTTGAAATTATGCGTAGCTTAGGGTTTGAACCTGTTGTAACCGCGTGTGCAGGTAGTTTTTTTCCTATCTGTGTGCGCCGAGTGCGCGCTCGACTGTGATTGATGCTTGTGGTGTTGAATGATTTCTGCATTTGTCTGTTCTGAATTTGATCTTGTTTCTCCGTGATTGGGTGCCAGTTTCGATTGAGTGTGGTATGATTTAGTGGTTTTTAGTTCATGTGTGGGTTTTCCTAATCACATCGCTCTAATCGTTTGGGTGTTGGATTATCCTTAGCTCAATTCCCCTTTTATCGTCTACTTTTGTTTTATTTGCTCCTTTCAGTTTGCTTCGTGTGCTTCTGATTTCGTTCGAGTAATGTCTTGATTTTGCTATTCTTGCATTTAGATTCGGTTTCAAATTGTGTCGGCCATTTGGTTGTTGGTTTTGGTACAAATTTCGTAGAGTTCGTCTTGTCTGTCCTCTTGGGCTAGGGTTTGCCAATTTTTTCGTGTGGTTTCTTGATGTGTTGTTGTTGATTTGCAGTTTGTGTTTCTTTTGTAATATCATCTCGGAACAAACGTCTGAAAGGCCGTGTCCGTTGGGGTTGTTGAGTGCAGTTGTTTCGTATTTAATTTTTGTGAATATTTGATTCTCGAGGTCTTTTCCCTCTCGTTTGCTTGTGTGTGTATTTTCCTTCCTTTTTCTTTTGTTTTGCGGGGGACCTCTGTTCTTTGCCAATCTTCGTGTTTTTGTGTTTTGTGTCTTTCAACAAATAAATGTGCAATGATTTCTTCGATCGAGATATAGGAAGAGCCCTCCTCATCCTCGGGTTCAACCGAGGCCGAGACTAGAAGGTCGCCTGATCAGGAGGCGGTCTCCTCGGGCTCTGAGGGTGGACGGTTCAAGCGCGAGCCAGCTATTAAGGACCTCGACCCTGAGGAGATGTCCGATCGTGAAAGATTGGGTAATGATGCCGACGAGAATAGCGATGACTCGTTCGAGCCAATGGTGATCAACACATCCTTTGTGAAGAAAGACCTGATTAATCCCGAAGATCCTGTTCGGTCGGCAATATCTCTCACCGATGAGGATATGGTGACGAAGAATTCTCAAGGCATCGTGTGCCATAAGATGTTGTACACCCTACCTTCGTCATCGGACCAATGCTTCAGACCACCGACCCCTGAGGATGTGGCCTTCTTTCTCCCGATCATTAAGTATGGGATCGGGGTCCCTCCGCATGCCTTTTTTCGAGTCGTTCTTCAATCCTACGGCTTGGCACCCTTCCAAGTGGCGGCGATTAGTTGGTGCCACATGCTCGACACATTGCTCGTGTTCTACAATGCAGGCCTCGGGTTGCCGACCCTCTGCGAGTGGCATTATCTGTATCGGCTGAGTAGGTATAAGGCCGGGTATTATTATTTTATGAAGAGAGATTCACTAGACAAACTGATGATCACTAAGTGCGCAGAACACCCCTCGGTGGAAAAACTAGTGGGTGTGGTTGAAGATGAGTAATTTCGATCCCAAATTCTTGGTCAATGGCGGAGTGCCCATAAGTGCAAAGATTCATTTAAGTTTTGTGCTCGGAATTGAAGCAACCTGCAGGAAAATCAAAAAGAAAGGAAAAGACAAACAACGAGAGATGGCTGAGAATCCTGAAGCATCTCTGCAAAATATGACTCCCGAGGAGCAGAGGCAATTTGTGAATGAAGTACAGCAACTGAGAGCACAACTACAAGCAGCCCAGGCTACTCAGGCAGAACAAGCTGCAAGACTGGCAGAGTTGAACAACAGGCATATTGTGGTTCCGCAAAGGTCTATCTTGGATTGATTTCTTCCACAGCAAGCGGAGGCCGGATTCAGAGTTGGCATCGATGCCAACAACTTTGAGCTACGCACAGGCCTTATTCAGATGGTGCAACAAAATCAGTTTGCGGGGAGAGCTGTAGAAGATCCATATACCCACCTCAACCAATTCATTGAGGTGTGTAACACTGTGAAGCAGAATGGAGTAACCCAAGATGTAATCAGAATGAGACTGTTCTCATTCTCACTCAAAGACGAGGCACGGTCCCGGTTTGCTAGATTGGATAAAAGTCAAATCGGGACATGGGAGGAGCTTCGAGCAGAGTTCCTTACCAACTACTTCCCACCAAGTCTGCTGCTGAAGAGGAAAGCTGCCATTACTACTTTCAAGCAAATGTATGATGAGTCACTCTACGAGGCCTAGAAGAGATACAAAGAGCTTCTACGACTCTATCCTGGACATGGCATCGATCTGGAGATGCAAGTGTGCCATTTTCTATGAGGGTTTGAATCCTCACATGAAGGAGTTGGTTGATGCATCTGCTGGTGGGATACTGATGAAGAAGAGTGGTGCAGAGAGTATGAGGTTGCTGGCAGACATGGCGCTGAATAGCCACCAATGGCCAACCGAGAGACAGATTCCGGTCAAAGTTGTGGAAACCAAGCCAGAAATTGATGTGGTTGCTGAGGTGAAAAAGCTCCGGGAAGAGATTGAAAAATTGGGCACAACACAAGCTGCAGCTGTTGCAGAGCCAAGCATGGCTATTGTTCCGGTGGAGGCCGACTACATCAATCGGGGTGCAAGCAGTTCAGCTGGAACTGCCGGGACGGAGGTGAACTACATTGGCGGTGGTTATCACAATAACTACCGAGGCAATCAAGGGTATCATTACAACTATGGGCGATCTCACCCTGGTTTTTCTTATTCTAACCCTTCTGCGGTAGAACACCCTCCGCATGGTTTTGATGTAGGTACAGGAGGAGAGATTGTGGAAAGAAAGAAGTTTGTGCTGGAGGAGACGCTCGAGAAATTCATCAAGAGCTCTGACAATCGGTTTGGGAAAGTAGAAACCAAAGTGAAGGGGATGGCCAACCACATGCAGCTGATGACGAAACATCTTCAGATGTTGGACACCCAACTGATCCAAATCGCCACTACTCTCAGCAATCAGCATAAGCCGGGACAGTTGCCAAGTACGATAGAGGTGAACCCCGCAAAGGAAAAGCCAGTGAAAAGCCAGAAGAGGGATCCACGTCGATCGACGCACCTCCCGCGTCGATTGATGCCGAAGAAAGAGCTACATCGATCGACGCCACCCTGCATCGATCGACGCAGAAGTTCATTCCAGGCACAAGTCTGAAGATCAACCCCCTCCTATGCCATTCCCACAGCGGTTCGCGAAGCAAAAAGAGGACGAGAAGTTCTCCAGATTTGTGGAGAATCTGAAGATGGTCAGCATCAACATCCCGTTGATCGAAGCACTAAAGGAGATCCCGGGGTACATGAAGTACCTCTAGAAATTTATGAGTGGAAAGAAACAATTCGTGGAGAACGAGATGGTGAAGATCCACGAGCAGTGCAGTCTGCTACTTCAAAAGCAGGTGCCCATCAAGAGAAGCGATCCTGGATGCTTCTCTATTCCTGTTGAGATTGGGGGACACATGTTCGAGAGAGTACTATGTGATATTGGGTCCAGTATTAACCTGATGCCGTACTCCATCTACAAGCGTCTCAACATCGGAGAGATGAGGCCCACGACGATCACCCTGCAGATGGCGGACCGGTCTGTGTCCCGCCCGAAAGGTATACTAGAGGATGTGCTCATTCGCGTGGGCCATCTCATTTTTTTCTGCAAATTTTATGGTGCACGAGATGAAGGAGGACGAGAACATGCCCATGATCTTGGGGCATGAGTTTCTCGACACTAGCACCGCTCTCATTGACTGTCGAGGCGGCAAGATCACACTCCGAGCAAACAACGAGAAGATCACCATTGTGATCGACAAGAGTAAGAAGAAAGAGGAGTGCAATTGAATCTCCACTACTGAAGAAGAAGATAAATCTGAGGAGGTGGAAGCAGGTGCCATTGAGTGGGAGCGCGGAAACGAAGGGATGAAAGTGTCAATTACGCCGCCTTTTTCTGCGCTCACCACCATTGTCAAAGACCGGAAGGTTTACATGGTGGATGCCAAAGGTCGGCGAGTTTGGACCCGACCTCCCTAGCGGTGATTTGAGGTATCGTCGAGCTGCGACGTTAAATCAAGCACTTGTTGGGAGGTAACCCAACCTTTTACGTGCTTTCTTTTCAATTTTCATTTTTATTTCGAATTTCTGCTATTTTTGCTTTTATTTTGCGTTAACATTTATTTTGCAGTTTAATTAAAAAGAAAAAATATTGGAGTACAGCTCTGCGTCGATCGACGCCGAGCAGCCTACCGATGGGATACACTTGATCCTAGGAGAGGGTCGCATAAAGGCTTCACGTCGATCAACGCCATCCTGCATCGATCAACGCAAAGTGCCAACAACAATTATTCCACGTCGCGCGATGTTCAAAGACTCTGGGCAATACAAAGTTGATGTCTGAGATCAACTACCAGGTATCGTTCCCTCTTTTGTCTGATTTTCAAACTTATTCCACTCTTCGATTTGGAAATAAGTTTGGGGGTATATGGACAAGAGATGGAACGTTCTATCTTTTATTTATTCTGCTTTCTGCCTTTGATTTTTTTTATATATATATTTTGTTCTATTTTGTGGGGAAAAATTTTGAGTTTTGAAATAACCCGAATGAGATTGTGAGATTAGAACTGATTGAGGGTTGAGTTTGAATTGGTTGTGATTGTGGTTAGATGCCTATGAATGTAGAATACCGCATGATAAGATTGATTTAACACTTATGCTTGCATGCTGATTGAGCTGATTTGAAATTGACAGTGGAAGAAAATTTTAAACCCTTGTGTGAGATTTTGAGCCTTATTTCGTTTGATGTGAGATTCACATGTGTGTTTTTATTTCTCTAGAACTTGCCTATTTTCTGTGTTGAGACTGCATAGTGTGCACAAGTTTAGGAAATGATTTTAGGCCATCTTTGATAGCCCAATTCCCTAAACACTGTCCCTTCACATTAAATTTTCCCTAGTTAGCCACTTTTGAGCTTATACAAAATTTTTATTTCCTTGTCTATGAGATTAAGAAGAAGTATTGGTTTCTCTCATGTCTTGAGTTGTGGTTTATGGGGTGGAATAATTGTGAGATGGAGATAAGAAAATATAAATTAGTGGTGAAAAAATGTGTGAAAAAGAAGCTCAAAGAAATAATTAGAATTTTCATAAGCTCTCTGAAAAGAAAAAGAATACAAAAATTATGTAAAGAGCATAAGATATTCAAAATGAGCAAGAAGAAAGTTGTGTTGTTGATATATTTGAGTAGATGAGGTGGATGATGATTGAGAGTGGTTGTAGTTTGTTGAGTTGGCCACTTAATGGATTCTAGTCACTTGACCATATTTCCCTACCTTATCAGAAAAAGCATACATTACAACCTAATGAAAGTCTTTTTTGATTCTAGACTTGTGTGCACATTCTAGCAATGGAGATATTAGAAAATTTGCAAGCCTATGGTAGAAATTTCGTCATACATGTTGTTGAGTGCTTTCATCTATACCTTAAACACTTGAGAGTTGAGCGATACACTTCCCGTGAGTTCTTCCACAATTGATGGATTTTCTGTCTCTTTCAAATTGATTGTGTGTAGTGGATTTTTTTATTCTTGACTGTGATGAATCTTGTGAGGCATTGCACTTTAGTCGCATGATCTTTTGATTTCTTTCTTGCCTATTGATTGAGGACAATCAAACGTTCAAGTTTGGGGGGTTTGATAAGCTCATTATTTTACTCACTTATCTATATTATTTTCTACTATTTTATGTAGTTTTATTGAGTTTATATATATATTTTATGCATGAGTCTATATTGGGTGGTATTAGGCACATCTTGGTGTTTTTGCAGATTTTAGGCCAAAGTTCACGAGAAAGCTGTTCCGAAAGCAGTGATGTGTAAGAGTAGCAGTGAAGAGTTCTTCCACAAGAGAGATTCGGGCTATTGGCGCATGGCAATGGATGAAGCTTTGAGTTAGCTCTCCAACGCAACTGGAATCGGGTCAATCGGAGTTCAGGAGAGGAAGTTATGGCCAAAACCGTGAGACCGCGCAGAAAGGGCGAGACAAGACCACATCAATCGACGTAGATCCACATCGATCGATGCTGAAGAGAGAGCCACGTCGATCGATGCACAAGCCGCGTCAATTGACGCGAGTCTGCTGATGCGGGAATTTGATGAAAATCACATTTATTCATATCTTTTGCCCTAGATTTGATAGGATACACATCCACCACTATAAATAGCCTACTAAATTCGACTTTTTGAAAAAAGCTGATCATATTTTCATTCCACAATTTAGTGTTTAGAGTTTTGAGAGTTAGGAAACACGAAACCCTTTTATTTTCTTGTAAGTTCTTTACTTTTATGCAATTCAATATGTTTTCTTTTAGATTTCTATCTGCGATGAGTGACTAGAAATCCTAGCGGGTTCTAGGGTTTGATATTATTATGGATGCATGTTAGGATTAATTAATTAGGTTCATGATTCTTGTGTTTATTTTATAATTCTAATTTAATTCAAGGATCGAGAGGTGACAATTAATTTAGATGTCTAGCTATTGATAGAAGGACCGAGAGGTGAATATTGATAGTGGAATTAGGAATGCATGATATACTCTATACTGTCCAATGAGATGTATTAGACTGTAGGAATTGAACTGATTTGCTTATCAGATTGACTAATTTGGTGTTCTTGAGACCGAGCGGAGATAGTCACTAATTAGTAATCTAGGTTATATTTTCCCAACCAAGGAAATATAGCATTATTGCAGTAATCCACCTGTTAAATTAATTGGTTCTACTTGTTATCCATAATAAGATTTCTTCCCTAGAATTTGTGTTCCTTTAAATTCGATTTCAAAACCTCTTTAATTTTCAAGTATTGTCATCTTTATTTTCCAAATAAAACCCTGATTTTTTGTTTCCTCAAACAATGAATCTTAGGATCATAATTAGTACATAGGATAGTTTCGTTATACAATTCCCCTGGATTCGATAACCTTAGGGTTCCTTATAAATTTATTTGCCACTGTTGCTATAATTAATCTGTAGATTTTACAGTGATCAGCAGCCTCCATTGAAGAAGCATACCTCGGACTCCCCTCGTACTTCTATGGGGCTGCATCCCAGCTGGTCGGGTAGTGTTGGCCCGATCGAGAAGCCGGCCGGGGGATCCTCTTCGGGTCTGCTCCCAAATCCTCCTCCGCCTCCTACCCGTCCTTCTTCTCCCTCGAAGAAAAGGGACAAAGATGAGCGGAGGAAGAAGAAAGTCCACGAATTTAGCACAGACTCCAGGGCTTGTTCGGAGCCGACCGAGCAATCCAAGAAGCTCGATCTGGTGCTGGCCGGCTCAGGATTGACCGACATCTCCTCCTCCGCAGCATACGCCGTCCGGGTGAAGAAGATCCTTAATGGCGAGATCAAGGCCGAGGATTTCCTGAGCGCTTATGCTTGGGAATCTTTTCAGATAGAAAAGTCCCTCTAGAAGGTTAAACTCTATTTAAGTTTATGCCTGGACACCGAGCACAGGGGGTTTGATGACTAACATTGTTTCGCTTTGCAGAACACTCGAAAGTTTGCCATCTATACTGAGAACTTGATCAAGTCGCTTGATTCAGCGAGCGAGGGGGTGAGCCAGTCAAGGAGAGAGCTCGCCGCTGAGCGTGATAAGAGATTAGAATTGGTGAACAAACTGACCGCGGCCTCTGGCGAGCTCAAGGATGCTCGGCTTGAGTCACAGGCCTTCCGTGCGAAATACGACGAGCTCAAGAAGGAGAGGGCCAACCTTACTAGACGGTGCCAAGTCCTCGATGATGAATTTCAATCGACCATGAAGGACTTCAAGGCCACGCAGACAAAGACAAAGCTCGAGCTGGAGTCCTTCTGGACTCGCTTCCATAGGAGTCAGGAGAAGAGGCTTCAGGAACGGCTCTAAGTTTTTTGGGGTCGGTTAGAGCTTCCAACGATCGCGCATCGCAAGGCTTTTAGTGTTTCTTCATCTCACTCTTCGGTACTGACCCCTTCAGATGCTCGAGACCGAGGAGCTAAGGGGGTCGGTGGCGATCACTCCAAGTGGGCCCTCAATTTGTGGCCGACAGTTACTTGGGCCGATGAACTTAATGGGCCTGGGCCTTGGGGGCCTGGCCCCAACAAAATACATCATTTAGAAAAACCACCTTACAAATTAAAAATCATAAGATAGTCTCATGAGAGATTTTGCACATGCTTATATTGATTCATATTATTTTACATATTAATTAATATTTTAAATTGAGAACTATAAGAATAAAATAATTATTGGTCCCAGATCAGGGAGCGTATAATGTGCAGCGGAAGTATTAGAATCGTAAACACACTCTAACTAAGGCAGTTCAACTAACAATCAACACAGTTTTATTTCACCGTATTAACAGTTCTATTAACGTTAGCCAGCAGATTGTTTTAACAGATTGCAGTTTAAAGCAGTTAACAGTTTATGTGGTTTAAGATATGCTAGAAAACTGTAAAGTGCGTAAGTAAGGAAAACTGTAAATGACACAGGATATTTTATAGTGGTTCGGCGCCTTAAGTCCTACGTCCACTCTTCGGATATCAGATCCGGTAATTCACTAAGTAATGAAAGTACACTCCTCACGGTCTATAGCCAGTTGCTGTAAACACCTCTGTCCACGGCACAAAGGATCACTCGCCCAGGTAGCTATACTTCACTCCTTCTTCAGTCCGTCGCAGGCTCTGCGTCTTCTCTGTGGATCGGTTCGAAGTTGGATTAAGGACAAACCTCCATTTTCTTCGTTCAGTAGGTTGGATGGTTGAGTTCTTCCCAGAACTTCCAAGGGTTGGCAATTGCCCGTGATAATCTACTCTTCCTTTGTAAAAGCAGGCTGCTATGTTCTTATTCGTAGTATAAAAACACCAAAAAGGTAGATTAAGTCGACTGACTTAATCCTCTAGTACACAGGGTAACACGGTGAATCTCCAGAGATTTTATGAGCAATGAATGTTTCGTGTTCAATAAATGAACTACGATATTAATACCTTCTCACTTGAAAGTGTTTAATGCCTTGAGCTTTTACTTCTGTGGAGAGGCGGCTGTGTAGGAGATTCAGGAGTGTGAGATAGTTCAGAGGTTTGGCACGATATTTTGGCAAAGGTTTTTCTGTCTCTGTTGATCCTGCTATTTATAGGTGAAGACCCAGAAAATAGTCGGTAGAGACATAGAGAAGAATGTCCAATCATCGTCCATTCTTCTCTGTACAAGGTCGCTTTCCCTTCTGCTATCTCTACTGCATCGACCTATTTTTCAGAGCAGCTTGTACTTGATGTGTCAGACGTTCAAACAACGTTGTACACCAGTCGAAACTTATTGACTTCCTCAATGATCTTCTGCGACTGCTCGACATTAGCCTCATATGCATTCTTGAGCGCAAAACTGTCTTGACTTTTTTACTGTGAGCGTCTCTTAACAGTTTTCTTATGAGTTTAGTCATTGGCAGGAAGGAAACTGCTGCGCAATTTTTGTGACTTGATTCTGCTCTGCTTGTCTTCGTCTTGTTTGCTTGACAATTATCTCGTTAGAATGATGTCTTCTTCAAAACTGTTCCACAATTTTGATGATGTCCTTCTTCCAATACTATTACAACTCGATTATCCTATACAAGGATTACATGAGTAAATACTCTAGAACCTAGACTTTGGTATATAGTTTTGACACATCAAAACATCAAATTAAGGTGGGATTACAACAGTAATACCTAACAATTTCCCCCTTTTTGATGTTGTCAAAACCATACCTCTAAGTCTATCTATTGTCGACGAGAAGATGCAGTTGGTCTGAGTTTTACAAGTTTTCTATCTAATACAGCTCAGAACCGTGCTTCTTCTTCACTCGACCTACTCTAAATGATCTTCCCCCTTAATGGGATAATGGTTCTCGATTAAAATAAATCATTTTTTGAGTAATCAAAGAAGTAAGTTTGCTTATCACACTTGAAAATGTGAATTCAGCCAATCAAGAATCACGGTGAGAGACAATGAGCAGTTGTCTTCAAACCAACAATTTTTCACTTTTAAAAAGATATTATCGATTGTAAGTACATGAAAAGCACAAGAAAAATTGTGTTAAAAAGAAAGACATCCAACAATTAAGCTCCCATGACTCTGGCTTACCTGTCTTTCTTGTCATGAGCTTACCTCTCTTGATTCTTGTTATTCTCCTTGTCTTGATTTGATGAATCAACGTCTTTTGGCTTCGAGGATGCTGCAATGGATACAGAGAGCAGTTCAGCTTGCGCCTTGATTGTTGCGGTCAGTGCTGAGAGATGTTTCCTATCTTCCTCGCTGGGAAGCATTAGAGCATCCAGTCTCCTTGTAACTTGATCATCCCGCAACTTCCACTCTTCCTCCTGTATCCTGTATTCCTCTTTTCGCTTCTTCTCTATTTCAACCAACTGCAGCTTCATCGACTCCTCGTGTCTCTCTTCCTCCTTTTTGACAATATCAATCACAAGAGCTAGATGTTGATTCAGTCGTTGATCCATCTCTTATCTCAGAGCGTTATAGGGTAGAAGATATGTTCCAACAGATAGAGGATTCAGAGACATGACTCTATCAGCCATAGTCAGCGCTCTAGAGTCATCACAGGGTTGACTCCTAGAAGTTGCAGTGGAAGACTTTGGTTGGAACATTACTGTTTCGATCTCCTTCTAAGTAGAGTTGGTTGCTGCTGCCTCATGTCTAGCCTTTTCAACAACGACCTCTGTTGCCTTTCGAAGTGCTTCAGCAGTTACCGCTTCTTCTTCTATCCTCTTTAGCTCAGCGGCTGCTGCTTCTCGCTATTTACGTTCTAGCTCAGCGGCAGCTTCTGTTTCATGTTGACGTCGATGTTCAGCAGCAGCTTCTTCTTCTCTTATCCTTTGAAATTCAGCATATGCTTGTTCCTCTTCGGTTTCAAGATGAGATAGACGAGTTTTGATCCTTTGTTCATTGTTTTCTTGAATCTGTCGTTGAGTATCTAATTCTTTTTGTCGGTGATTAAGTTCTTGATGCTGGTTGTCCATCTGTAAAAGAGCTGCGTGATATTCGCTGATCTTTCTTCTAATGATAACTAAATTCGCTGCCACTTTCCATGAGGTAATCACTTGATGAACATCAAGATGATCAGTTCCCCCTGAATCCAAGATGGGTATTCTTTCATTTTCTGCTTCTTTGTTGAGATCGGTGAAGGAAATTTGGTTCTCCTTCTGCAGCACTTGATGATGTGATGTGGTTTGCTCAGAGCTAGACGATGAATAGGTGTTAATCTCTGCATGACATGTTGTTTCTTGATTGGGAACTGTTCCACCAAGATTGGAAGTTAGACATGCTTCTTTAAGCGTAGTATCAAATGACAGTTCTTTGGCAGTCTTCTTTTTCTTCTAGTGTGTAGGTTGTTTAACAGCTTATCGTTGATCCTTCTGTGAGTCGTCATCTGAGCTGCTATCTACCTGTTTTCACTTTCGTTAGTTTCGCTGTTGTGCAGGCTTTTGAGAGGAGGTGACTGTCTTCTTTGGCTTCTTGGTAGCATCAGCAGCACAGACTGTTGGAATGGTCTTGAGATCTTCAGATGTCTCAGCATCTAACTCCATGTCGTCCAAACTGTCGTCTGCATCACCCTTTTGAGTTGAGCGATAATCTGGCACTTTTGGCGTACTAAAATCAGATGAAATGAGACTTAGGAAGAATGTTTCATCTTTCTCATCGAAAGTTGCATTCTTGTAGAATTCCATAACCCGATGTGGATTGAATTTTCTAGGACAAGCAGTTAGAAACTTTGGTAGATTCTCTTTGAGTAGTTTTCCAGCGATTTCTTTTGCAATTTCCTCGTTTGTGGTGATTGAGAGGAAATTCTTCCAATTCAGAATTTTCTCCTTCTTGACTTGAGATGGGAGAAGCTGTCGATCAGCAATGCTGGATTTTTCAACTATATCAAATAGTTCGTCCTGAGAAGTCTCCTCAGTGACGATAATCTTTTTTGGATTATTAGAGGTGTTGGCATCCATGAGTTGGTTCCTCCCTTTTGGCATGAACTGGAGATGAGGGATGGTTGATTTTAGAGGTTCTTGGCTGTGGTTTTTGGGGGTTTGACTGATTGACATGCAGGGAGTAAGGAAGACGACAGACTGGGTTTAAGGGTTTAGAGATCGATTTTGTCAAGAATCGTCGATTGAGATTTAAACTCCTTTATGAATGTTGAACGACTGTGATTGATGCTGACCTTAGCGTTTGTTCGTGTCTTCTGGCACACCATATAACAACATAAGGAATGATTGACGTGGCTCCAGGTAATGCGCCATCATGCTGCTCTACATTAAATGCAGCGTGCCGCCGAGATCTTCGCGGTAATCGAAGATGCATCTTCATTTTGAACAGTTTTCTCTCTCTCTAGGCGTCGTCAAAAAAGAGTGAGATGATCCAACTGTTATCTCATAGCTAAAACTGAGTTGCTATCTTTGACATGAAGAACTAGTTTCTTCCTTTCAGTATATGTCAAGATGATCTTGACAGTTTTCTTCTTGCAGTATCCAATCATCTCTTAAATATTGTCACACCCCATAATATTATAGCTTCATCTTCTGACATGAGATGACATATGCAAGTTGCCATCGATCTGATCCATCACATGGTTTGGATGAAGCTTTTCTTACGACAGTTGTCAAATACTCAAGTCATGACTTTTCGAATTCTGAGTAGATATGAATCATTGTGAAATCATGGAATGTCGTACTCTTCATAAAAGTAGGAGAATATCACCTCGATCATTGCACGATTTCTCCCATAAATATCACTTTACTTAGGTAGTACCATCATTGCCTCCCATTTCCTTGAGAAATCATCTAGCTCCTCACATTCTCATTCATGTCTTCTGCAAAGTGCATCTCCATTGAACGCAATGCGATCTTCCACAGGATTGGTATGCAGTGTGAGTGTCTGAATGAGCCTCAGGTATATGATGACGTAATGAAGGGTTTAAGAGCCAATGGTCTGGAGAAGTTTGTGAGTTTGCGCCCACACAGATTTCAGACGGATGTCTTGAGATCCTTTGCCTACTCTAGCCGCATCTCAGGGGAGAATGCGATCTATGGTGTCGTGGAAGGTCGATTGGTTTGCTGGTCTCCCGATTCCTTTGCAAATGACTTTGGGTTTCCTCGAGGTCACATACAATTTCAGAAATGCTTCCAATGCGTGACAGCGTCTGAGTGGTTCGCTTGGAACAAATGGAGAGAGGATGATGCAGATGTTGACTTCCACCCAATAGCCTCGGAATCCTGGTTGAAGCGTCGATATAGAGTGATTTATGACATTATCAATCACATGATCGTCAGCAATCCTTTGCTGGATCTGAACCTTTCCCATGCTGTTTGGACGGGAATGATGGCTTTTGAGGATGAGGAGAAAGTTGACTGGGTAGCTTTCGTCTTCAAACAGGTGCGAGAATCACTTGAACTGTACCCAGATGTTCCGATTCTTTATGGGATGCAGTTGAGCTGGGTCCTGGAGCAACATTTTCCATCCCTTGCGCAAGGCCCAACCAACCTCAGAGATTCGGACTTCCACCCCCGAAGACCTCGTACTTCTCGTTAAATAGAATAGTCAATGCTTCTATTTTGTATACCATAGATATTTTGTAATGTTCCTCGGTTTTATGAAATGAGAAAGCTTTATCCTTTTCACTTTTTGAAATTCAGAATATGACAAAGTAGTTTCCATAATTGTGCTCTGTACGTCCTTGAGTGATTCTTACTTCCAATTTTTCAGAGTCTGAACTTCCTTCTTTGGTGATAAGATATGTGGCCTTGACACTGCAATAGTACATATAGAGGTTAATTTCATGCTTAGTCTACTTTTTAGCTTTCTGTAGACCGTGTCCTCACGTCTATTCTGGAGTGATGAAATACAGAGCCTTTAATTTCAATCACTTATCCATGTGCAGAAATCTTCTATAAATTCTCTTCCCATGGAGTAAGAATCATCATTTCGTATTCGATCACGTTTCTCTGATTTCCCTTGAAGATGGATCCACCGCCTGAGATGGTGCGAGGCATTTCAAACATCTCTGTACACCGTAATAAGATCCTGGACATCGGTGGATTCTGGCGACAGAACTGGGGTACACCCGCCATTTTTAAGGAGGTGTTTGAGAGGTTGGAGGCAAACCATCTTCAGTCCTTTGTAGGTAAAGATCCGTGTTCCTTTCATAGAAACTTATTGAAGGTGCTTGCCTATAATTCCACGGTGACGGAGAATGAGATTTACTTCAATCTCAATGATGTGGGGTTCCTTTTTAATGTTGATTCCCTTGCTGCTGAATTTGGACTTAAGCTGGGCGGCATCCCTGTTCAAGACTATCTTCAGAATGTCGTGGGTTCTGAGTGGTCAGCATGGCAACGGTGGAGAGTAGAGGAAGTGAATTTCCACCCTTTTGTATCCAGTAATTTTCTCAAGTCGCGTTATAAGGCGACTTTTGACATTATCAACCAAATGATAGTCTGTCACCCTACTGAGACTACTCATTTCTCACCGTTGGTGTGGAAAGCTATGATGGCATTTGAGGATCAGGCTGACGTAGACTGGGTTCCATTCATCTTCAGTCGCCTAATAACTGCTTTCCATAAGCTTCTTGAGATTCCTATTCCATACGGTATGCAATTGGGTTGGCTCATCGAGAAGCAATTTCTAGATCTCGAGGAAGATGGGACAAGGCTAATTTCCACTGACTTCTATCCTTCGAAGTGTGCTTCCTATTACTTTTCATAGATACAGACTTCATGTAGCATACATCGACTGAATATCGATGATTTGTAGTCGTGCATCCATCCTCAATGAATGAAAGAAATCGAACTTCCTTTATCTTCATTAGACTACAAACACTTAACAAACTGTAATTGACTTAATCATTAGATCAATTAAGTACAAATAACCAATTGTTATAATGATCACTTATCGTCTCCTTCTCTTGAGACATCATCAAACTCTAGAAGACCTAGTTTGATGCATTGCTCTTTGAAGCGAGCCTCAGGTAGCGGTTTGGTAAATATATCCGCTAACTGTTCTTTGGTTCTAATGTATTCCACCGAGACATCTTCCTTCTCCACGTGGTCTCGGATGAAATGGTGACGAATATCAATATGCTTCATCCTGGAGTGTAGAACCGGATTCTTCGAAATAGAAACTGCACTATTACTATCACAGTAGATAGGAACGCACCCTGTATCTATTCCATAGTCCTTAAATTGTTGTTTTATCCATAGCACTTCAGCACAACAGCTGGTTGATGCTACATATTCTACCTCTGTGGTTGTTGTAGCCACCGAATGCTGTTTCTTGCTGAACCAACTAATCAGTTTATGTCCTAAAAACTGACAGGTTCCACTTGTGCTCTTTCGGTCGATTCTGCAGCCTCCAAAATCTGAATCAGAGAATCCATTCAGCATGATTCCATCAGTTTTGGGATACTGGATACCCAGAGACTCTGTACTCTTGAGGTATCTGACAACTCTCTTTGCTGCTTCCATGTGAGACTTCTTTGGATTCGCCTGGAACCTTGCACATACTCCCACGACATAAGATATGTCAGGTCGGCTGGCAGTTAGATATAGTAAGGATCCAATAATTCCTCTATAAGCTGTCGGATTGACAGGTTCTCCTTCTTCATTCGAGAGTGATCTGAGAACTGGTGCTCATAGGGATCCTTAGTGATTTTGTCTTCTCTGGACAAAACTTGTTGATCAGGTCTTGAGTATATTTCTTCTGACTTATGAATATCCCTTCGTCAGACTGATCAACTTGCAAACCAAGAAAGTATGTTATCTTGCCCATCATGCTCATCTGAAACTTGTTTTGCATAAGCTGGGCAAACTTCTCACATAACTTGGGATTCTTGCTTCCGAAGATAATGTCGTCTACATAGATCTGAACAAGTAGGATGTCCTCTCCATCCTTTATCTTGAAAAGAGTTCGATCTATGACACCTTTCTCAAATCCACTTTCGAGCAGAAATTGTGAGAGAGTTTCATACCATGTTCGAGGTGCTTGCTTTAATCCATATAAAGTTTTCCTTAGCTTGTAAACTTGATTTCCTTGCTCGAAACCTGGGGATTGTTCTACGTAGACCTCCTCTTTTAATTCACCATTGAGGAAGGCACTCTTCACGTCCATCTGAAGAACTGTGAAGTTGTGATAGGCTGCGTACGCTAGGAATAGTCGAATTGCTTCTAATCTGGCTACTGGGGCAAACGTCTCGTCGAAATCTATCCCTTCACATTGAGCATAGCCTTTTGCAACCAATCTTTCCTTATTTCGAACAATGGTACCGGTCTCATCTCTTTTATTCTTAAAGACCCACTTGGTACCAATCACAGACTGATGTGTGGGTCGATCCACAAGATACCACACATTGTTGCGAGCAAACTCATTTAGTTCCTCTTGCATTGCATTTATCCAATCTGTAGATTGAAGAGCTTTTTTGATCTTTACTGGTTCAGTCTGAGATAAGAAGCAAGACATCAATGTTGTCCCCTGTCTGGTTCGAACAGGATTTCCAATATCATCAAAGATAGCTTCCTTGGGATGATCTCTTAACCAACTTGGCGTCTTTACTGGTACGGATTCAGTACGAGCAGCTGGATCTTCAGAAACTGTATGATGTTCCTCTTGAGATGATTCAGCATCGGATTTTGGATCAGTTTTCTCTTTTTCTTCAGAGGTTCCACCATCTCCTTGTTCTGGAACTGCTTCCTGATCTGCTTCTGAATTCTGAACTGCAGTTGGCTTCCCGGTGCTTGATTCCTTGGTGTCCTCAAGATTGACATCCTTGGGATCAGTTTGCTCTGTTTCCAGAACGAGATTCTGAGCTTCTGGGGGCTTCACTTCACCTGAATCTTCTATGTAAGTGTTCCTTAAGGCCTCGGCGATGGCATTTGCATCATCGGCCCTCTCGACTGTCTGGAGTTTAGCCGAGGTAATCGGAGTCTCAGAAATATCACTCATAGATCTAGTCGGAAGAGCCTTCTGATTATGATCAAGATCACTTTTGGGTTCCTCATTGACATCATTGATCTCATGATTTCCGAGACTTAGTTCAAGGAGTGTCCTGCGCACTAGAGTAGCTTCATAAAAAACAACATGACATGTTATCTCCACAAGCTGAGTTATCTTGTTGAATACCCTATATCCCTTGTATGAAGGATGTCCATATCCAAGGAACACACCTTCATCAGTCTTAGGGCTAAAGGTATTCAACTTAAACTTCCCATTATTGTGAATATAACATGGAGAACCAAAAGCACGAAGATGAGCTATAGAAGGCTTACGACCATTGTAGATCTCGTAGGGAGTCTTGTGAAGTCGCGTGTTGAATGCACTTCTGTTTTGTGTGTAGCTGGCTGTCATCAAGGCTTCTCCCCAGAATCCCTTTCCAATGTCAGTTTCAGCCATCATGGTTCTTACTGCTTCTTTGAGAGTCCTGTTCCTTCGTTCAACAAGACCATTCTGTTGAGGAGTTCTTGGAGCAGACTTCTCATGACCAATTCCTATCTCGGCGCAGAAGTCCATTAAGGGTCCATTGCAGAATTCAGTTCCATTGTCTGATCTTATCCTCTTTACTTTCAGTCCTTTTTCATTTTGAAGACTGTTGATCAGTTCTGCAGATGAATTTTGACCTCATCCTTGGATTTGAGCAACACCACCCATGTATATCTTGAGTAGTCATCAACAACCACTAATGTATATCTTCGTTTTCCAATTGTGGGTGGAGTGACTGGTCCAAACAAATCCATGTGGAGCAGCTCCAAGATCCTTTTTGTGCTTGCTGTAACTGGCCTGATCTTGAAGTAGACTTTTGTCTGTTTCCCGAACTGGCAGGCTTTGCATACTCCTTCTTTCTAAAACTTTTTCTATGGTAGTCCTTCAACTAGTTTATGCTTCGCCAGATGTCGGATCGAGTTGAAATTCAGATGGCTGAGTCTCTTGTGCCACAACCAGTTTAGACCATCTGAGGAATTGATTGCTATGAGGCATGTTCCTCTTAATCCACTGGACCAATCTACATTATATAGACCTCCTCTTTTGAGTCCTCTGATTATTATCCGGTGTGTCTCTTTGTCTATTATCTGACATTCTGACTTTTCAAATCTGACAACGTAGCCACTTTCACTCAGTTGACTTATACTAAGGAGGTTGTGTTTCAGATTTGTGACCAAGGATACATTTTGAATGATTATTCTATTGTGCTCCACGTATCCTTTTCCAATCACTTAACCCGTGACCTTGTTTTCGAAGCTGACTAATGCTCATTCGTACCTTTCCAGATCCTTGATCAATCCTTTATCTCCTGTCATATGGGCTGAGCAGCCGCTATCTAATATCCAAGTTTTTGACTTCTTTATCAGACTCATACCGTGCAACACAGAAGAGATTATTTAGGTTCCCGTATCCTTTCGGGTCCTGTGAGGTTAGTTCTGTGGATCCATCCCTTTGGTATCCACACTTGTTTTACTTTCACGGTCTGTGAGACTAAGTTACCCTTCTGATTGTGAATAACCTTTCTTCTAGGAGGTTGTGTGCTGTGTGAATGCATGTTATCTAGGGATGTGATCTGTGAGTTTTCTCTGAAATGATGATTTTGAAAAAAGTTTTCTGAGTTTTGAGAAACTTTTCTCGAGTGCGTGGCCATCATAGTCTGTTGAGTATGGAACTGTCTAGACTCTGGCCTCGAATAGAGGTTCCTCCTATTCGGGTGATAAGTATGATGAACGACAGTTCTATCATAGCTTCTCAGATTAGTTTTCGATTGTCGAACCGACTTCCTTGCAACATATGTTTGTTGCTTAGTCGTTCTTGTTGGTAAAACTAGATTCCTTGCATAGGGAACATTTTGCTTATCCAGTTTTGAGGGAAGGTTGTTTTTCCTTTCAACAGTTTGCTTATCCAGTTTCCTAACTAAGTTAGCATTCTGTTGAGATGCCAGTTCAGTTTTTTACCAGGATTTGGTCTTGACGTTTTGAGTAACTAGCATCTTGGAAATTTCCTTTCCCTTTTCCAACAGAGGATCTGAACTGAGTTTTGCTTTGACAAAGCCTAAGTGAGTATCCTCAGTTCCTAGAGTGGAGTTATGATTGTTTGAGGCTTCCTCTCTATGGTATTTCCCAAATCCAAGTCCGAATTTATCAGTTGGGGGTTTCTGAACACTCAGAATTTCACTCAGGGTTTTTGAGCTTCTTTTAAAAGAACAATTGCATTCAGCATGCTCAATTTTCTTTAAGAGGTCACGTTCTTCTGACACATTTTGAAAATCTTTAAACAGTTTAGCGTGCTCTGCTCTTATATAATCTAATTCCTCACTAAGTGACTGATCACTGATATTTCTACCAGATTAATTGCAAATATAGTGGTCAAATAAATTTATAAACTCGAATGTCGAACCCACAGAGAAAAGATATGCGAAATAGTCCTATGTACTAAAACAAAGTTTCAGATTAATTGTTTGAGTAATTCAAAATCAGGTTTTGTTTATTAAACTAGACCGATAAAATAAAATAAAAACTTATATTAAATAAAATGAAACACAGATCGTAGGGAAGAAATCTTATTATGAATAACATGTAAGAACCAATTAAATTAACTTGTGGAATACTGCAATAATGATATATTTCATTGGGCGGGCAAATATAACCTAGATTACTAATAAGTGACTATCTCCTTTCGGTCTCAAGAACACCAAATTAGTCAATCTCATAAGCAAATCAGTTCAATTCCTACAGTCTAATACATCTCAATTGGACAGTATAGAGTATATCATGCATTCTCAATCTCACTATCAATATTCAGCTTTCGATCCTTCTATCAATAGCTAGACATCTAAATTAATCGTCACGTTTCGGTCCTCGAATTAAATTAGAATTATAAAATAAACACGGGAATCATGAACCTAATTAATTAATCCTAAACATGCATCTAAAATAATATTCAAACCCTAGAAATAAAAGATATAATTAAATTGTAATAAACTTGCATAAAAAATAAAAACATAAATTCAAAAGTGCATAAAATCCTAACTACAGAAATTGAGGTTGAGAAGGATATATGAATTAATATTCATAGAGGGAGTGAAATTCACTGAATAAACTAGCCTAGAGGGGTATTTATAGTGTTTGTATGGGCTTTACAAGGCTGAATTCTATAAGTGGTAGGATTAGATTTGATGCATATCTATCTCTCCATGTCCTACAATGAGTATATCTTTAATCTTGAGCCTTCAGGGCTTCTAGTATGATATATCTCTTCAATCTTGACCAAATCTAGCCCAAGATTCGTGAAAACCTTCCAAAAACTCGCCAAAAATCGTCCGCGTCGATCAACGCGGGTCTGCGTTGATCGACGCGTGTCCATGTCGACCGGCCTCTGGCTGCGTCGATCGATTCTGCGCGTTCTCACGGTTTTGGCCATAACTTTTGTTCCCAAACTCCGATTGACCCGATTCTAGTTGCGTTGGAAAGCTAACTCAAAGATCTATCCACTGCCATGCTCCAATAGCCCGAATTCCTTGTGTGGAGAAATCCTTCACTGCTACTCTTGCACGTCACTGCTTTCGGAATGGATTTTCGGTGAATTCGACCTCAAACCTGCAACAATACACCAATACAAGCGCAATACCCTCCTAGAGTGATTCATGCAATAAAAATAACTAAAATAAACTAAAATGAAACTAAAAACAAAGATAAGTCAAACCAATAATGAGAGAAAATATGAACTCATCAGTGACTTATTTCTATCTACTTCATTGGTCAAAACTGAAATTTCCGATTATAATGAGGCATTTTCATTAATTAGTGTGTCCTTAATTTCATGAAATTTTTGAATTTCTTTAATAATTTTGTCAAGTGAAATATCCTCTGTACTTGAGTGACATGCTTCAGAATTTGTATCAAAACATAAGGATACACTAGATGAGGGTAGATTAGTTGTTACCAGGATTTTGTGGTTTGAGGCGCTTTCCTCTTCGTCGGTAACATCTCATCTTTGGGTGCCATGAAAGCAAGAAATGCATCCTCATCCTTCTCATCTTCAGATGTGTAGTATCCATTGTCATGGTCTGGTACGTCTGGCACTTCAGTTCTGGTGAGCATCGCTTGGGCGACAGCTTTGGATGCTCTCCTCTCAAACAGTTTCTTCAATCTATCTCTCTCCTCCTGAGAGACTTGAGGGCATTCATACTTCAAGTGATCGGGGGAGTTGCACTCGTAGCATGTACGTGGTTCTCTCTTGATGAACCTTTGCTCACTGGACTGAGCTTCCTTCTCTTTGCCTTTTGCTTTCTCTAGAAGTGCAGTCAGGTTCCTCAGTTGTTCCTCCAGTTTGGCAATTGACAGTTCAGTTTCTGTCTTCTGAACTGTGTTGGAGGAATCATTTGCTGGTGACTGATAGGCAGTTTTTTCGAAGTAAGCTGGCCTTTTTTAGCGCCTTTGAAAGTCTCTCTTCACAAAGAAGGCTGCATCACCATCAGCTGTTGAATTTGAAGTTTGTGCAGCTTCATTTCTGTTAACTGTCTGGATATCCCATTCATGGGCCTGAAGTTCGGCGAACAGTTCTTTGGTGGTCATTTTGGAGAGATCCATAGTCTTCAAACTAGTGGTTTTAACAAACCAATCCTCCTTTGGTAGTCTCGACAGGATTTTTGCATTCATATCTGCCACCTTTTCTTCTCTTCCAAGATTTTTCATCTCGCTGACGATGGTGTTGAACCTTTCTTCCATCGACTTGATTGGCTCACCAGGTAGCATCTGGAAAGATTCATATTTTTCCACGATAACCTGCTTCTTATTGCGCTTCATTGCCTCAGTTTCCTTTGTGAGGTCGTTGATCCAATCCCAAAGTGTCTTGGCCATGTCGTGCTCCACGGCTGCATCCAAGAGAGAATCCGGGAGGGATTGTATAATCATTTCCTGCGCAATGTGATCGACTTGGTGACGTTTTTTGTCCTCATGTGTCAAGTCCTCCATAGGTTTATCTACCATTTCAATGCCTCCCGGATTCTCTCTTGGATGCATGTTATCTTATTGTGTCACATTTAGTTTAGGAGGGAAATTTACATTTAAGAAATGAAGCAATTAACTAAATAAAAATACAAAATATATACTTTAAGGACAGACATTATTATAAACATTAAATGCCATTTGAAATTTCCTTCAATTATAAAAATAATTAATATTAGTATAAGAAGAAAAGCTGCACACACAGAAATTCACAGCATATGGGTCTTTGCGTAGGCTTCAGGCAGGATAACTACTTCCATGGGGGATTCCCTCTTCTACCCTTGAATCCCTTATTATTACAGTTGGCGGCTATTTTATACTCGCAGTTGCCCGAAAAACTCCAAACTTCAAAAACCAACAGACCCACGCGCCACGCGACTGCTTGAGGTCTACTCTCCTCTCAAGTAGCCGTTAACACATTGACCGGCATGAGCATAATCTCACCCCCTCTCTGGACGTTGTAATAAAAAAAAAGTGGACTCCACGACTTCCACTCACTACAAATTTTATTTTGCTTTCCAATTTTTTCTAGAGAGAGAAAGGGTGTAGAGTTTCATTCGCTTCTCTACAATTTTACACTTGTCGACAAATATAATCTGTTTTGTTATTTTAAGTGGTTATTCTATTTTAGGTAATGAAGAACTTGTTATTCTTAACTCTTGGGCTCAGGAATTCCTATATAACTTAAGTGATACAGTAAAAGCTTTTTCAATTCTTTTATTAACCGATTTATGTATCAGATTTCATTCACCCCACGGCTGGGAACTAATGATTGGTTCTGTATACAAAGATTTTGGATTTGGTCATAATGATCAAATTATATCTGGTCTTGTTTCCACTTTTCCGGTTATTCTCGATACTATTTTTAAATATTGGATTTTTCGTTATTTAAACCGTGTATCTCCGTCACTTGTAGTTATTTATCATTCAATGAATGATTGATAAACGATCTACCAATATTAATCCAATTAGAACGTTTCTTACTTTGTAGTTCTACATAAGTATTAAAAACATTCTATCCGGGGAGTTTTCATACTATTTTTATTCCGGTAAAATGATTCCAATAAATAGCAGAATCGTGGATAGGAAACTATACTAGTGACCTACCCAATTTATTGTAGAAATTTTTAGACCAATGATTAGACAATGCAAACTAGAAATACTTTTTCTTGGATAAAGGAACATATTACTCGATCTATTTCCGTATCGCTCATGATATATATCATAACTTGGACATCCGTTTCAACTGTATATCCCATTTTTGCGCAGCAGGGCTATGAAAATCCACGAGAAGCGACCGGGCGTATTGTATGTGCTAATTGTCATTTAGCTAATAAGCCCGTGGATATTGAAGTTCCACAAGCAGTACTTCCCGATACTATATTTGAAGCAGTTGTTCGAATTCCTTATGATAAGCAAGTGAAACAAGTGCTTGCTAATGGTAAGAAAGGGGGTTTGAATGTGGGGGCTGTTCTTATTTTACCGGAGGGGTTTGAATTAGCTCCTTCCGATCGTATTTCTCCCGAAATGAAAGAAAAGATAGGAAATTTGTCTTTTCAGAGCTACCGCCCTAATAAAAAAAATATTCTTGTAATAGGGCCTGTTCCCGGCCAGAAATATAGTGAAATCACCTTTCCTATTCTTTCCCCCGACCCCACTTCTAAGAAAGATGTTCACTTCTTAAAATATCCTATATATGTAGGAGGAAATAGGGGAAGGGGTCAGATTTATCCCGACGGAAGCAAGAGTAATAATAAAGTTTATAATGCTACAGGAGCGGGCATAGTAAGCAAAATCAATCGAAAAGAAAAAGGGGGATATGAAATAACCATAACAGATCCATCGGATGGACGTCAAGTGGTTGATATTGTCCCTCCAGGACCAGAAGTTCTTGTTTCAGAGGGTGAATCCATCAAATTGGATCAACCATTAACGAGTAATCCTAATGTGGGTGGATTTGGTCAAGGAGATGCCGAAATAGTACTTCAAGATCCATTACGTGTCCAAGGTCTTTTGGTCTTCTTGGCATCTGTTATTTTGGCACAAATATTTTTGGTTCTTAAAAAGAAACAGTTCGAGAAGGTTAAATTGGGTGAAATGAATTTCTAGACTCGCGGATTTATCGACATGAGGTTCGTAAAAAGAACCAAATTTTTGTTGTCAATTATGTATGATAAAAAAAAAATCAATTCTGAAAAACATTTTATTTATTTGCTCTGTTTCTACAAACTTCGGGGATTCCCTTGTATCACACTCTTAGTCATAATAGATCGATTTTTGTTTGAAGAAGACTATTTTATTTGACTTTATGGCTTTACCACCTCTTTCTTTGTTTTTTAGCCAAATTGACAGTACTGTGTTACTATTGCCATATTTCAATGCCATAAAATTGGGATAGAGATTAGCATAAATAAGTGAGTATATAGAACGAACTAGAAATACGGGGAACAACTAATTCTAGGAGGCATTATTTGTTTTGTCTTCCTAGTCTTCGACACAAGAAAAGGAATTTTCTAAACCCCCTTTCTTGTGTCGAAAGAGTAATCTGTTTGTCAAAAACTCCTAGTCTTGTTTTCGGTTTTCCAGATGTATCAGAACTTGACTTTTTTTATTATTTATTACGTACAATAAAATATAAAATAGTGGACAAAAAAATAAAACTTATTCAATGAACTTTCCATTAAGATACTCAAATAAAAATAAATAGGGATAACAGAATATAGGGTAAGAAAGATTATAGAAAGTATTTGTGCGAGATCTAATCTACAGAAATATATAGAAATACATAATAATTATATATATAATTATTATCCAGGAAATTGAGTGATTCCCTCTTTGTTCTAACTTGAAAAGTACCCATAGATACTATCAAGGAAGAGGTGTTCTGAATCAACGAATGAAGTTCATTTTTTAAAAAGCATCATCAGAAAAAAAGAATGGCATTTTTTGAACGAGTAGAAAAAGAAATCCACTTTGTCGTTTAGACGAAAACAAGACTCTGATTCTTAAGAACCCAACGGGCCCTTTCCCTTCGAATCAGACAAACTAAAGAAGGGAATCCCGTTGAGTTCCTACGCTTTCATGTCTACAACTCCATTCATCCGATTACTACAGAGATGAACCTAATCCAGAATATGAACCATAAATGAAAATGCCTATTAAACCGATGACAAGAATACCTGTTACAGTACCTATTATCCAAAGAGGAATCCTTCCAGTAGTATCGGCCATTTACTCCACTTCCCTCCAAATTTCATCAAGTGGTCGTGCTAGAGACATAAACAGTCAGGGATAATTATGAGATGAGATCCTTCCAAATGGGCTAAGAGAATGCCTAGAATTATTATTTTTTTTCTTTCATTTTCCTAATTGAAGAAATAATTGGAAAATAAAACAGCAAGTACAAAAATGAGTAATAACCCCCAATAGAGACTGGTACGATTCAATTCAATATTTTGTTCATTCGGGTTTGATTGTGTCATAGCTCTATAATTCGGGATTAGGTTTATCGTTGGATGAACTGCATTGCTGATATTGACCCCAAAAAAAAGACGGTAGGTACAGCTAGGCCGTGAACAGCCAACCATCGTACTGTAAAAATTGGATAGGTTCGATCTATAGTCATTTGATTAAGGCCTCCTAAAACGATCTACTAAATTCATCGAGTTGTTCCAAAGAATCAAAATGGCCAGTTATTAATGGAATTCCTTGTCGGCTCTCTGTGAAATACTCGTTTGGTCGAGGGCTTCCAAATACATCGTAAGCTAAACCGGTACTGACGAATAACCAACCCGCAATGAATAGGGAAGGTATAGTAATGCTATGAATGACCCAATATCGAATACTGGTAATAATATCAGCAAAAGAACGTTCTCCTGTGCTTCCAAACATGCTCAACTCCACATATTCTTGTACAGTCAAAGGGGATCGATTCCGTAAAAGATGAAATCAGTAAAAGGCAATCACTAAAATTGGATCTTTGTAGGATCGTCAATATTGTACCAAGGGCATCTTTAGAGTATACCGAATCAGTATAGCTATGCTTCTTCTGACACAGCAACGCAAATTGAATCAGTATCGAAAGGAAGTGCTAAATAATTTCTTTTTTCCTTTATCTGTTGATGTAAAATGATGTTGTATTTAATATAAAATTCTTACAATGAAAGAGATTATCATATTTCCTCAATTTTAAGTGGATGTGAGATCTAGAAATTTATTTTTCATGGCTGTAGAGGCTGTTTTTGTTAGAATCCCCCCTTTTTATTTTAAAGAATTTGTTAATTGTCCGGTAACAAATATGATTCGATGAAAGAAAGTGAAAAAAGAATAAAATAATTGGAATCGATAGTTGTAATGAATTGTTGGATTGGATCTCTATCCAAATTTGGATCTAGCTAAAAGGAAGAGGCTTTATTTTAAAATATCGAAAACATAGTAGTATTCCATAAAAATGGAATTCAAAATAAGAATTCAAAAAGAGTTTCGTTTTTGAATGAAGTTACACGATTCAGTTCGTTTATTCTCGACGACTTGGTTGATATATAGGAATTGCGAGATGGCTAGATCTTAGAAATGATGAATCGGTTCATTTTATATACCTGTCACTTTCTCTTTGTTCGTGCCGTCTATAATGATAGATAAATCCAAAACTTTCAATTGGACTTATTATTTCAATTGGTATTTTTGTATATCTTCCTATGTTAGAAAAATGGAAACTTAGGTAAATGCTTTAGAAACATATGTATAAAAATACCATATTTCATTTAGCCCTTTCATGCTTACTATAACCAGTTATTTCGGTTTTCTACTAGTGGCTTTAACTATAACTTCAGCTCTATTTATTGGTCTGAGCAAGATACGACTTATTTAAAATTTCTATTTGAAAGAAACAATTCAGAAAGGAAATCCTTCTGTGAGATTCTGTGTATTCTAGAGTTACTTACCATGTCAATTGTCAATTCTTGGTCATTAAGATTCACATCAATTCGGATTAATATTTAGGTATAGATATTACCGCTTTTTTTCTCCTTTTCAAAAAATTGAAATGATTGAAGTTTTTCTATTTGGAATCGTGTTAGGTCTAATTCCTATTACTTTGGTTGGATTATTCGTAACTGCATATTTACAATACAAGCGTGGCCATCAGTTGGATCTTTGATTAATTCACATTTATTTTTTTTGATTGGTCTCCTCCTTTCTTTAATCCACAGGAGGTCAAATTCTAATTGTTGTGCAAGCGACTGAATCCATTTCAGTCTAATTGGATTGGATTCATGAAGAAAAAATCACGCTCTGTAGGATTTGAACCTACGACATCGGGTTTTGGAGACCCACGTTCTACCGAACTGAACTAAGAGCGCTTTCTTATCAGAATAGAAAAAATGTGAAGAAAAGGTTTTTTTCTAATCCATTTTTATTTTATATCCATATATTCTATAGTTTTATAGAAATGAACTTCCGCGCAACGCAATTTGAATCGATCTCAGTTGATTCCTTGTTACTGCTCAAAGGGGCAGTAACAGGTAGGGATGACAGGATTTGAACCCGTGACATTTCGTACCCAAAACAAACGTGCTACCAAGCTGCGCCACATCCCTTCAATTGTTCTACAGTATAATTGTAGAGAATTCCTTTCTTGTTTTCCACATCCCTATTTCCTGCATTGAGACATACAGCTTTTCTACCCATTTCATCTTTTTTGGCCTCATTTAACATATTTTTATATATAATAATAGGAAAAGGAAATCTTATAGATCCTTGTACATTTCAATTGGAATTAGCGATTCCGTGTACAACTCTAAGTGGCCCTTAACTACATATGCATCTGATCATATATGCATTATCTTTATGTATTACAATGAAATAAATAAAAAGGAGGTTTTTCAATGCGAGATCTAAAAACATATCTCTCCGTGGCCCCAGTACTAAGTACGTTATGGTTCGGGGCTTTAGCAGGTCTATTGATAGAGATTAATTGTTTTTCCCCGATGCGTTGACATTCTCCTTTTTTTCATTCTAGCTATTGACACCGGAAGGAATGAAGAAGATTAGAAATATAATCAAATATCTGTGACTAATCCCCCCTCCCTCTTTTCTCTTTTTTCCCTTTTTTCTAATTTTTAGAATAAGGGACGAAAGAGAAAGAAAAAATGGATTCAACGTCTGCGAGACTAAGGTTCAAATTCGAATAAAAAATAGAGACGTAGGGGTAGAGTAGGAAAATCGAAGTCTAGGGCAAGAATACAAGATCTTTAACTGCCTTTCGGAGTTAAATAGAGTTTCGAACTCATTCTCATTGTCTTACTTTTTATTTACTATGGCTTTTATGGCTTTGCTTTAATTTAATTGATTTTGATCTTTTAGAGTTGGATTTCAAGTTAATAACTTCTATTTTTTCCTTCCTTTCTTTTTCTTCATTTCGAATCAAATGAAAGAAGAGTTGAGTAAATCAAAAATCCAAAGGAGGTTCATGGCCAAGAGGAAAGATGCGCGGGTAACGGTAATTTTGGAATGTACCAGTTGTATACAAAATGGTGTTAAGAAGGTATCAACGGGTATTTCCAGATATATTACTCAAAAGAACCGGCATAATACGCCCAATCGATTAGAATTGATAAAATTATGCCCCTATTGTTACAAACATACGATTCATGGGGAAATAAAGAAATAGATTGAACCGAGTATTCTTATCCTTGAAAGGGGAAAAATGACATTATATAGAACACATTGAAATATAAATAGAAGATATTGCATTAAATAAAAAGAATCCTATTTGGAGTTACAATTAAGAAATATTTCGGGATAAGAAATAAACTAAACAAACAAACCATGGATAAATCCAAGCGACCTTTTCTTAAATCCAAGCGATCTTTTCGTAGGCGTTTGCCCCCGATTCAATCGGGGGATCGAATTGATTATAGAAACATGAGTTTAATTAGTCGATTTATTAGTGAATAGGGAAATGCCGCAACTTCTGTTGCTCAGCAACATTGCTTTTTCTTTAGACGATTTCAGTCTTTTTCCGCATCTTTTAGCTTGCACAAGATTTGGATCTTGGACATTTTGTACACACTCATGTATGTTACAATTCTTTAGTAGATTGCTTGCATTACCAACAATATCAAGATCTTTCACTTTCAACTCTAGCTTGCACAACTATTCCATCAAGAAATTACTAGAAACCTCGGTTATAAACTTTTATCCACTAAATTCATTGCCATATGGGACAAAGTTCCACGTCTTGTAGTAAAAGACTGACTTCAACAAGATTTTCTTCAAGCTCACGATTTTGCCTCCCATCTCTGCATAATATACTTATCTGGTAGTATCCTGACTTGTTGAACCTTCATCAAACAAAGCATGTGGCGGCATGGATATCCCTCAAACTCAAATAATCGATAGCTACACGATATTAAATATGAGGAACTATAATGTGTCGATTTACGCTCTCATATGGAATTCTTTCTCATTCTCAAATATCTTCACCATATACTTGCAAGATACATCCGTGCTAGAAGATAGTGTACAAAGATAGACCATACTCTGCTGCAATTCTTTATGAAATCTCAAAAATATTTTCTTTGTATAAATAGAGGCCATCTGAGTTTCTATCCAAAACCCTGTAATCATCCGTGGTTTCTCATTAAGATCAGTGTGAGTGGCAACTAGCTCTGCATGCCTTTGATGAATTAAGGTTTTATTGAATCGCATAATGAAGTCTACCAAAAGTTCTTACGATTTACGTACTGTTTTAAAAAATAGTGATTACTCTCAGCTCTCTGACTACTAGACATCCTAGCTAAAAAGAAGTTTTTAACATAAGCAGACACCCATCGATGACGAATTATATACAAATTATTTGATCAATCATTATTCTTCAATTCAGTAGACCTCATGAGCTCCATCCATTTTCCTTCAAATTCTTTAGCTAATTCTAATTCTTTTATAATATGCACTAGCTTGTAATATTACTCTTGATGTACTAGGAAATACCTCTGAGATAGCTCTTGATATAGCTGCATCTTGATCCGTAATAATCACACCTGGAGGATTGTGATTCAACATGCATTCTAAAAACTTGTGAATAACTAAATGAAAGATTCTATCTTTTCATTACTCAACAATCCACTCCCAAAAATAGTAGTCTGTCTATGGTGGTTAACTCCAACAAAAGGGGCAAACACCATATTATACTTATTTGTATTATAGGTTGTGTCAAACAACACAGTGCCACCAAACTGTGCATATGATCTTCTAGACTCATAATCAGCCGAAAAACATCTCTTAAAAATACTTGAGTCATCAGAGTAACTAACAATCCAAAGATTTTTATCCTTAGACTTCTTAACAGTTATTTTAGCTTGGCAACCACACCGAGTATGTTCTCTACTTCTTTCTCCAGATCGTGCCACCATATCTTTATATTTATCTGTCTTTCCCTCCTTAGAACATGTAAGCATTTTCCAAACATATTCTCCCGTTTCTTTATTATTCTTATTATTTGAGACTCGTGTACTGAATCCTGCTTGTCTTGCATAATTATTATAAAAGACGATTGTTGTTTCAAGGGATTGAAACTCTTGTCCAACCTTTGGAATAACATTAAAGGTAACTTGGGGAATAAAAATTGTATCATTTTGTTCTTCCATCATTTCTACACCGATAAGCTTCGAATTATATAATTCCCACATGAAAAAAATCATAATTACTCGTTTAATACATAATAAAAAAATCATGCTTCCATTACATTATATTCTGAATGAAAAAAATAAATAATTACACCTTTAATGTATGAACTTAATAAAATAATAAGCTTTAGATGTTTAATCCAAGCATGAAAACATCAATAATTACTCATTTAATATATAAATTTAATAAAAAAAATGCTAAAAAACAAAATATAAATATAAATTGCGTAATACATACCTTTAGGTATTTAGCCCGAGGCCTGTATGGCTTGGACCTTTTAGCCTGAATTCTTATTGATTAAACTTTCCACCCTAACATTGTCACATAATAATTAGGTTAAATTGTTAATCCTAATAGTGGCACAACCACAAAATTATTAAATTGCCATATAATTATTTGACGGAAATACTGCTGAAAAGTATAGGGGAAACTTTTGTTTCAATTTCACGCATCTCTTATTATATAAAAACAATATAGAAAAGTGGATACTATGGTACCGTACAAAAAAACTCTTCTATTAACTACTAATTTGAAAATATAGTTTTTACAGCCACTTTTTGTTCGAGCCGTCATACACATCTCAGTCATTTGTTGTCGCATGCTTGATGCCACAATTCCAAATGAACCATCACTAGTCATATGAGTGACATGACTAGACTTTAGTGGCCAAGAAATAAGTTTTTTAAAGGTTACACAATTCAGTCATTTTTTGTCGCATGCTTGATGCCACAATTCAATATGAACCATCACAAGTCATATGAGTGATATGACTAGACTTCAATGGCCAAGATATAAGTTTTCTAAAGGTCATTTATGTTGTAGGGGCTAAAAATACATATTTTTTAGTTTATGGTTGATTTTCTTTTTTCACTCCCAGAAGTGGCCAAAGCAAACACCACTGTGGAGATGTTCTAGTGAAAAGTAGTAAATGTGTTATGTGTGTGAAAGCTAGAAACCAATCTAAAATCGGTAATTTGGAATTTGGATAGCTGTGATCAAAATAGTATTTTGGTTGAACAACATAAGTATTTTTGTAGAACTAAAACAAAAACGTCAGCTTATAGTTTAAACTAAAACTAAGAGACTATTTTTTAACTTACAAACCGGATTTAGTTGAATAATTTATCATTGTTTATTTCCTGTGAAATGCTTTTAGGTTAACCAAAATGTTTTTCGAGAAGTAAACAAATCACTATTGTTCAAATCACCATGATCAACAATTGAAATCAGTATCGAATTATTATGCATTACTTGGTTTTTATTTGATCTATACCCCATCTCTCTCTATATATATATATATTGACAGATTCTCTGGATATTTTATACTCTATATTTAGAAGATATGTGATATGAGCTTTATGAGTAATTATAGAGATTAGTTTTTTATTTTCCTCCATATTTAGTGGGATAGAGTATCTTTCCTTAATTAGGGAGATTAGTTGCCTTTTTATTCCTAGTTTATTCTTTAGATAGATGTACATGAATATAGAATAAAATAATGCAGTCTTCTTATCCTTCTACTTACATGGTACCAGAGCCTAAATTCTAGGTTTTGAATTTATTATTTTTTTTCCCATCTAAAATGTCAGAAGTCACATCTCAATCCGAACCTCTGAAGAATATTTCTGAAAAACCATCCTTTTCAAATCACCACAATTAGACTAAATGGTGAAAATTTCCTTCGATGGTCGCAATCAGTTCGCATGTATCTTCGAGGAAGAGGAAAGATGGGTTATATTACTAGTGATGAGAAGCCTGACGTAAAAGACAAATCTTATGCCACGTGGGATGCTGAAAACTCAATGGTAATGACATGGTTAGTCAATTCCATGACTGTAGAGATAAGTGCAAATTACTTATGTTACTCAACAACCAAGGAATTATGGGACAATGTTTCTGAAATGTACTATGATATTGGAAATCAATCCCAAGTTTACGAGTTGACTCTGCGACTTGGGGAAATTTGCCAAGGTGAGGATTCTGTCACAAAGTATTTCAATTCTCTTAAACGGATCCGACAGGACTTGGACTTATTCAATGATTATGAGTGGGCATCAAATGATGATGGCAATCAGTACAAGAAGATCGTGGATACTGGCTGGATTTTTAAATTCCTTGCAGGTCTCAATGTTGAATATGATGAGGTTCGTGGCAGAATAATTGGAAGAAATCCTCTACCTTCAATTGGCGAAGTCTTTGCTGAGGTAAGAAGAGAAGAGAGTAGGAGGCAGGTGATCTTGGGAAAAAATAATGCTGGTTCAACAACAACCATGGAAGGATCAGCACTAGCAATTCCTGAAGCTCAAGCGAGCAGTAGAACTTTTCAGAATAGGCGTATAGAAGACAAAAGCAATTTGCACTGTGACTACTGTGGAAAGCCACGCCATACTCGCGAAAAATGCCGGAAGTTGCATGGTAAACCACCTAATGGTAAGGAGAAAAAATATGGTGAGCATAGCATACCTGCAGCACATGAGGTAGAGGCTTCTCCATTCAGTAAAGAGCCATTGAGTCATCTTCTTAAACTATTGAAATCTTGCTCATCATCTAATGTTTTTTTCAGTTTTATGGCCAAAACAGGTAGAAATCCTTTAGCTTTATTTGTTCATGGAAGTTCTACTCCTTGGATTATAGATTCAGGAGCCTCTGATCATATGACAAGTTGCTCCCAATTGTTTGATTCTTATTATCCTTGTTCCAGTTCTGAAAAAATCAGAATAGCTGATGGCAGTCTTTCACCTATTGCACGCAAAGGGAAAATAAAAGTTTCTGAAAACATTTCTTTGAAATCTGTTTTGCATATTTCCAAAACTGGCTTGTAATCTTCTTTCCGTTAGCAAGTTAGCTAAAGACTCTAATTGTTCTATTCTTTGTTCTCCTTCCAATTGTGTTTTCCAGTACCTGAACTCGGGGAAGATGATTGGAACTGCTAGAGAAATAAATGGATTGTACTACTATTATGGAGCTTCTTCTACAAGTAAAACAACTCATGGATTAGGTAGTATCAGTTCAAGCTTTGTTTATGATCAAGTTATGTTATGGCATAAGAGATTAGGTCATCCTAGCTTTCCATATCTAAAAAATCTCTATATGGACTAAAACAGTCTCCTAGAGCTTGGTTTGAGCGTTTTGGTGATGTTGTTAAGAGACATGGTTTCTTTCAAAGCCAAGCGGATCACACCATGTTTTTTAAACACTCCGTCCAAGGTAAGGTAGCTATTTTGATTGTGTATGTAGATGACATAATCATGACAGGGGATGATTCTCTTGAGATTAATAATTTGAAGAGAAAAAAACTTGATGCTGAATTTGATATTAAGGACTTGGGAATGCTAAAATATTTCCTCGGAATGGAGTTTGCAAGATCTAAGAAGGGGATTTTTGTTAACCAACGCAAGTATGTGCTTGATTTACTCAAAGAAACAGGAATGATAGGTTGTAAGGCAGAAAATACGCTTATTGAACCTAACATAAAGTTGAAACCAATAGTACCTGATGAAGTGATGGACAAAGCGTTATCAAAGACTAGTTGGGCGATTAATTTATTTGGCTCACACTCGACCTGACATTGCAAGCTTTTGCAGTGAGTGTTGTAAGTCAATTCATGCATTCACCTGGACCTACTCACTTTGAAGCTGTATTCAGAATTTTGAGATACCTCAAAGGAACTCCTGATAGAGGCTTACACAGATGCAGACTGGGCAGGAGATGTAAATGAGAGAAGATTAACATCTGGTTATTGCACCTTTGTAGGCGAGAATCTGGTTACTTGGAAAAGTAAAAAACAAAGTGTGGTGGCAAGAAGTAGTGCTGAAGATGAGTTCCGTTCTTTTGCACATGGATTCTATGAAGTGTTATGGCTAAAAAGAATCCTGGAAGAATTGAAGATTCTTATTCCAGCACCTATTAAAGTTTACTGTGACAACAAGGCTGCTATATCTTTAGCTCATAATCCAGTTCTACATGACAGGACAAAATATGTAGAAGTTGATAAACATTTCATCAAGGAGAAGATAGATAGTGGTGTGATATGTATGTCCTACAAACCCACAGCTAGCCAAACGCAGACATACTAACAAAAGGTCTTCCCAGGGTACAACATGAGAATCTAGTTAACAAGCTTGCTATGAGTGACATCTTCATGCCAACTTGAGGGGGAGTATTGACAGATTCTCTGGATATTTTATACTCTATATTTAGAAGATATGTGATATGAGCTGTACGAGTAATTGTAGAGATTAGTTTTTTATTTTCCTCCATATTTAGTGGGATAGAGTATCTTTCCTTAATTAGGGAGATTAGTTGCCTTTTTTATTCCTAGTTTAGTCTTTAAATAGATGTACATGAATATAGAATAAAATAATGCAGTCTTCTTATCCTTCTACTTACAATATATATATATATAAATATAAATATATATATATATATATATATATTGTATACTCATATATATTGAAATCAAGCATTTTCTGCAAGGTACAATGGAGTATTAGAAGTTAAAACTTAGAAGAGGGAACACTATTTACTTCTCATGCTTTACAAAGAGTCATTAGCGAAGGATTACATATGTCGACTTGTCCTTGTTAATAAGCCTTAAATATTTTCAAAATCATGTTTTTTCTATTACTGGATTGAACATTCAAGGCAGATTTTGCATATTTCATGCTTCACACATATTATGAGTGCAGTATACTCTATGTTGTGCTGCTATCTTGCTGTTATGTTCTATTGTATATTCATTGTAAACTATTCTTAATAATGCATTCATCAATAATCTTTTCGATGCTCATCTTCATATAGTGCTTTAAATGCCAACAGCTTCATCCTTCTCTAACATTTTAACTATTTATTTATGAAAATATATCGAAATACTAATGTCCATCCAAGAGCATTTTACATCTTACTTTGTCTAAAATCTATCATTCCATTTCCAGGGATTGTCTAAAGTCTTATCATTCTTCTTGCGTGGGGAAGGACGATTCATTTTTAGAAAGTGATAAGTACTGGGCTTGTGGTAAGCAAATATCCATTCATTTATCTATTACATCCTTGCATTTATCTGTTGAAGCTACACGAGTATCTATGTAATTATTCCGGATCATCTTTTTTTTTTTTACCTAAATATGTCTGGAATCAGTTGTAATTTGTGAGTTTTGTCCCAAATTGCTCACTTTATATCTAGAGGATGACTACTACTTCCCCATTGATGTGAGACTTCAATGGAAATTTCTCAAGGCGCCTTAGGTTGAATCTATTTGCATGCTGAAACAATATTGTTTTATTTGATCATAGTATGCTCTCCATCGTTCTTATAATAAAGTGGCAGGACTATTGTATAGAATGGATATGCTCTGCTCCATGGATACTGAGATGGCAATATGCAATTATGCATATGTCATGAAGGGATATAGGGTTAGAAAATAAGAAGATAGGAGGCATGATATGTCTAGGACTCATAATATAAAACCAGTAATTCAGCTTTATATTGAAGATAAATTCTGCTTCCTTTTGAACTTTAAATAATTACAATTGTATGTAACAAAACATATGTATCGGTTATAAGAAATATATATTAATGATGCATTGTAGTTAGTGATCAAAGCTTAAAATTATTAAATGATATTATAAAACATCACTTAATGACAACATAATTATTGGACAATCACATATATGCTACTACAATACGAAAGGAGTGAAAAAGAGTCGTTTGTGATTTTAGGCTCCAATTGTCCCAGTTATACTATTATATTAACAAACTTTCAATATCGAACAAGGTCATGCATTCGTGCTGCATGGTTGTTAATCTCATCTCATTGCATGTAGCATATTTTATTGTATCCTTCACTTCTATGAATCTTATAATACAAGAATAACACAACATTAACAAGAATCACTTAATCCTTTTCAGCTTGGCATACTTGCTTCAATTGCTCTAGCACTTCATACTTTCATTGTTACACCTGCACACATGGTGTATGCCGTCGTTGCCTATCTGATGCAGATTTTCTCAAAGTTAAAGGGAAATATGGATTCTGCAGTTCCTGCCTATATCTAGCATTACTTATTGAAGAAAACAAGGAATATGACTCAGACGGGGTATGTTAACATAAACTATATATTAATGCTTAATGCTAATGCAGTAGGATTTAGCGCAGCACTTTTTCTAGAACCAGACTTTGAATCTGTATCATCCTGAAATTTTAAGACTACTTAGAACAGGTGATGGAAAATTTGGTAAGGAGATTTTGCATCTAGAACAACTTTTTCCTACAAAATGGGACCACTCCAACATTATGTGGAAGTCATTTAGGGTTTAGGGATGGGAATGGTTTCAACCCACTCATTTTAAATAATATGGATGTTTTGTGCCCTTGTTGGTCATTCCTTCACCTTTTTTTTTTTTTTTTTGCATCTTGTACATGATATATCGGGCCAGTGAAAGCTGTATTAACATGTAAATTAAAGAAGATTTGAATCTATTGGTATTTATTTCAATGATGTGGCCTATTCCGACTAGATATGATCCTGTAGTTTGTACTGACTGAATTTTGTCAAATATTTTGATTTTTCTTGTTCCTTATTTATTTACATTGTCTGTTAGTGATGTGAAACATTTATCAAAAGTTTGTAGCTTCATTTATTCTGTTAACACAGATTTACATGTGTGAGCCTGCAGTGATTATTAAGCTGCATAATACTTTATACACTTGTGTGTGTGTCTGTGTGTTTTGACTTTGTACTTTATTATTGTTAATAATAATCGGTAAAATTATCAGAAAATCACTGTGTGTATTGGATAGAGCAGTATTTTTGCTTTAATCTGACATTATTATTTCTTAAATCTAACATTCGTATGAAACACTGGGATGCTGGTCCAAATGTTTGTCTTTTTGTAGGAGAAGGTGGATTTTAGAGATCGGGAACGTGTGAGGGTTTATTCATGGAATATTATTTTATTGTCAAGGCAAAAGAAGGATTTGAGTTGGGGAATCTTCATGCTACAAGAGATAGGATGATCTCTAAAAACTACTCTGAATCTGGCTCAGAAGAAACTGATGAAGAAGAATTCCAGATATCTGATTGTGATAGTGCAGAGCATTTGAGGAAACACAGGAGAACGTGTAATGAAAAGAGATCCGGGGAAAAGAAGTTTGGGACTCTAACACCCACAAAATTAAATAAAAGTGATTTTATTGGCTGGGGCTCAAGATCTCTTATTGAGTTTCTTGCTTCAATTGGTAAAAGCACCAAAGAAAAATTGTCTCAGCATGACGTGACTTCAATTGTTAATGAATACGTCAAAGAAAATAAGCTTCTGCATCCAATTAAAAGAAAAATGATAAAATGTGATAGACCGCTTCAGCTGCTTTTCAGGAAGAGAACATTAAGTAAACATAGAGTACATGAGCTTTTGGAGTCCCATTTTGCGGTGAACTTCTATGAATCTGAAGAAGATGAGGTGGGATATGATTCAGATGATGATAATCAAGGCATTCAGGATGCTCGTAAAAGGAAAGGGAAGTCGGATATTGAGAGAAAATCCCTGGAAAAAGAGCCAGTAGAAATTGTGCCACCTAGTTGTTTTGCATTAATTGCAGTCGAAAATGTAAAACTAGTTTACTTGAAGAGGAGCTTGATCCTTGAAATGCTAAAGCAGCCTGAAACATTTGAGGAGAAGGTGGTAGGATGTTTCGTTCGAGTTAAGTCTGATCGAAATGCTAAAGCTTCAAGGAGTTCTTATGAACTCATGAAAGTTAGAGGTTAGTCTTGAAACACTCTCCTCCAGTCAATTATTTCTAAATGAACCATTGTTTAGTCGCTCTATTGTATATGCATACCGGATGGCCCTTAATTTTTTGACCAGCATGAAGTATCTAAAAGCAAGAATTGTTTTTGTTTTCCATCGAAATAAATCTTGTACTTTCTTGTTTGCTCAAAATACGTGTAATGTCATGTTGAATAATGAGCCTGAAATGTTGTGACTGTTTCAATTAAGAAGGAACACATTATTTTTTGTCTTGGCTCATGTTCATTTTATTTTAAGAACATTGTTTGTTAGAAATGGGTTGTATACAATATTTTTAAAAGAAAAAAGCAAAGATGCAGCTGACTTGCAAAAAATTAATTAATCAGGGATCTTTAGCTAGGTTTTTGATGTAGAGCTAGGTTTGCCATTATAAAAGTCAAATCCAAACTCCAAAGAATCTATAACTTATTGGTGTAACTGACATCTAAAAACCTTAGTGTAAGGTTCTAAACTGCAAACTATATGATGAAATAAAAAAATACACCGACCATACGTTTCCAAATATAGAGAGGGCTCACTCGAATTTTCTTTTGTGTTCCTTAACATCAATCATGCAGTATTGTAACATCACATGTTATGGGAAGTCTAGAAAACATTTTGAAACATGAATCGGGAAAGGCATTTAATCTTGTTGTTGAATCTACAGGGGATGTTGTTCCTACCCTATTCATCTGCTGACAAACTGAAGACAATTACCACTTTGTCACTCTGATATACCACCATTTCTAGGCTTGAGATATCCAATGGATGGAAGGCCTAAGATTCAATAATCACTTTATTATTTTTTTTCAGGTGTAAGAAGAGACTCGTTTGATCAAAACAATATGGAGGTCATCCATTTAGTTTCAGCTGTGCCTGAAGAAATTAGCATTAGTCTACTTTCAGATGATGATTTCTCCAAGGTGATTAAAATCCTCTGTACTACAATTTTTTTAATTATAGTTATGAATTTTGTGGTATATATAGCTAGTATCCTATACAAAAATAATTATCAATAGTTGGCTATCTATTTTGGGAACTCCCTGAATGTTTATTGGTACCAATTTATGTATTTATACTTGATTGAACTTATATATATATATTTTTGACACACAGCAACAGCAATAGAAAAAACATGGTATCTGCAGAAAACTAGATAAGTATTTACAATGATATATAGGAAGGAGTTGAAAACTTGCAAAATAAATGTAAGTATCTATGGGGATATCTTATATTTATGAAAAATGAAAATAGATGGATGATTTCTAGAAATAATGCAAGCTTCAAGTAAGACACTGTTGATCAACCCATTATTGCAAATATAAGTTCTAGATCTTATTTGGAGTACTCTTGGGCATCCTGGGTGAGTATATCCGATTTAAGAATGCCAAATTGTAATTCTGCTAAATGAAGTTCCAAAGAAGTCTTGTAAATGATGATTTATAGTTCTTCCAATTATATAGGAGCCACTAAAATTACCATCTTGTTTATCATTTTTGGTTTGGAGTCTTTAGTTTTCATGTGGGGAATAAATAAACAGTTAATTGTCATATACACACCACTGCTAGTCTGATACTAAAACTAACTGTTCTCAGACATCTGGAAGATGCCAATAGAGAACCTATGACCATGATGTCCTGCAGAAAACCTAATATTATTATTAATTACATGTCTCTCTTTCAGTCGCATTGACTTTGTTAAACTTTTTTGGCTTTTGTCCTCAAATTTGAGCGCTGCCAGTGAGAATCTATTGAACCAATAGTAAATATCTCAGATGATCCCTGACTTGCATATTAAGAAAGTATTCTCCAGTCAAAACCAACTATTAATATGGGTTTTCAAAAACTCAATTGCAGAATGTTTTCAAATCTTGCAATCAGCTAAAAGTAGAAAAACTGATTTGATTTGATTTGGTTTGGTTTGATTTCGTTTAGGAAAGTATCTTTAAGATATTTTTGAGATATTATTTTGAGTATTTAAATCCCCATTAGAGGATTAACCTTTCAATGAGGAATAAAATTATTATTTTGGGAGCGTTTATTCGCTTCGGGCACGTCTCGTATATGGGTTTCTGCTTCTTTTAGTGTCAATGTGTCACAAGAGTAGCCTCTTCACCAGCATCTAACTGAGTCAGCAATGATTGTTGAGTTTTGTGTTGTTCCATTTCCACCAAATCTTGAATCTTCATACCACTAAGAATTATGACATGGATGGGGTAGAAGACGAGGTTAATACATCAACCGCAATAGTGTGGGCAGAAATGTCTGCTGTTGGTGGAGTTGGTAATGACACTGCTGGTGGAACTTGGCCGTGTTTTGATGACTGAGTGGTTAACAACTCGATTAGTGCACTCATATGCTCTGATAGTTATTGATGGACAATCCTATTTTGATAAAATTGTGAATTTCAAGGACTAAATTGTGAAATTCAATGTTGTTGACCACTACTGAGATACTGTTGAATCCATGCAAGATTCATAGTTTGCACCCCTCTTCTCTATCCCTCCAAAATGAGCTTGAAGGACAGGGCTATTCTAGCCTCTAGGGGTGGTGTTGATAGGAAATAGGACTCTCTCCTTTTTGTGTAGACTAAGCATGGAAATGAGATTTGATATTGATACGAATAATAATCTTTCATTTTAGATGTATCCTAGTTAAGGTAAAAAAAATTAAATATGTTGATCAATTGATTTATACACAGTTATGATTTGATTCATATATGCTTCTTTTATAATGGACAGATCATAAAGGCAGGAGGGTGTGCATAATAGTGCTGTAGAATATAAACAACGATATTACTTGCACTCTTATGACTTTCCCGATCATTCCTAATTCGTACGCATAAGAAAAATGAACTGCCATAAACTCCAACAAAGTAAGATTCCTAGACAGAAAACTACAAACTTCAATTCCTAGAGTTTCCTCGGGAATTATGCATAGTCAAAGAATTAAAATAAGCTTTATGCAAGTAACCCTAATGTGGTTGCTGCCCATGCCAGGCCCACAGGTCCACGGCCCAACTTAGTAGACGGTCGAATCCCAAAGCAAAACAATAGGGTCGATTGGGCTAAACCATCAGGCTTTGGGTTTTGCCTTATCGGGCCTCTTGATATTTGGTTCGGGATATTGGGTTGAAATTTTACCCAAATCTTTTTTTTTTTTGTGCTTGGTCCAATCTGGTCAACCTGATAATTTTTGGGCTGGATTAACATTCTGGTTTCACTAATTGTGCTAATCATCAAAATGTTATCTGTTTAAGAGTACATTATACCATAGGAGAACAAATGGGACACACTATTTCAATATCTGTGCAGTCTGCACTTGGCGTCAATTCTCTATGTTGTTTAGACTATGCTTTTTTTTTTTCGAGAACAAGTTATGAACAAAGTGGTTTTTACTCCGTTTTCAATTAATCCCAAGACACAGTAAAATGTTTTTAACCAAATATATTTAGAAAATGTTTTAGCTAACCTTGTTGATTGCATGTTCTTGATTACGTTCCTCCAGCTTCTATGATGATTATGAAATTATTGTCTTCTTCTATAATTGTGAAACAACTTGAAATGATTATACTATGCTACAAAATTCTTATTTCTCTTACCACATCTATGAGCACTCATGTGATGTCATGGTGGATATGTGATTTCTCTGAGTTGTCTGTTTCTGTTCATATTCTTATTGTCCTCTTAATAATAGTAGCTAGTGAAGATAATATTCTTGCACTTCTTTTTATTGGACATGTTAAAGTGGACTTTAAACACATGACCTTATTATCTTATTTACAGGGGGATCTTCAACAGAAAGCCAATCTTCTTCATGCGGATATAACAAAGCATGTATGTCTGGCCTATTTTTACCATGATTATGAGTTCTACAGTTATGATCTTGCTGTATTGGTCTCTCTGGAATTTAATATTGTGTTCTATAAGAAATTGATTATCAGAATCGTATTACTCAATAAGTTATATGATTGATGCAAAAGAATGTCCTTTTGAAGAGTTTCAGAACTGTTTATTACTAACTAAGTAAATTAAATAAAATAACTAGTGGCTTTGATTGTCTACTTGAGAAAATAGGAAACAGAATCAAAGGAGAAGATCATAACTGATGTCCTCAATTTATTCCTGAAATAAAAATACCCCTAACTTTGACAACTAAATATTCAATAGTTTTATTCCCTTCATTTACTGCATTTTGTTATCGATCATCTATAATTTCCAGAAGATTTCTGTATATTTTAATGAATTCATCAGAATATATTTTCTTCCTGGTTTGAAGTTGCTTGTTTCATCTTAAACTGATTATGGTTTCCTTTGATATTTTCAATAATTATTTTGTAAATTGTTCTTGCACTTCAACTGAACAACAAGATTGTGCTTTGTTATTGTTGCAAAAGTGTCGCCAAAACCCATCTCATCATAACATTGTTTAATGAGTTTGATTGAATTTAATGCAGTGGATACGAAAAGAGTTGACCTTGTTATGGAATCTCATCGATCAAGCCAATGAGAAAGGATGGAGATACGAATATCTTTTAATGAGTTTCTGTTTGGGAGAATGAGTTGTAATAATCTATTTGAGTAGGTTGCATCTTTTCTTTTGTCACCATTTAAAGAGACGAATACTGACAGATAATTACTGTGTGTGTAATTCTGATGTCTACAATGAATAATCTTCACTGTAAATATTATCCTAATGCTTTTCTCCGCTAGACTGTGGTTCTGAATTCCTAGAAGTCACAATCACTTTCACTCTTTAGGATTTTTTCTGCAAGACGAGGCTTTTGGGTTCAATGCCTTAACTCTTATTTAGCTACACTTTTTCAGTACTGGCAGAAGCAAAAGACCCTGCAAAATCCATCAGAAGTATCAAAATTGCTTGATAATATTCTTGATGTGATTCCAGATCTACATGCGCTTATTCATGGCTCTGATGATCATGCAAATGAAATGAGCTGTGAGGAAATCTCCAGCAAATCAATCCAGGGCCCTCAAACATCAGGTATGTTGGATGGCTGAAGCTCCTTCAACTTATTTTTTTATTGAAGTGCTAAACTTTCATCGCTACTGCCAAATTATTGTTAGTTTCTTGGTTTTGTGCAAAAATCTAATTAACCTTGTATTATTGGATAAAGTTGTTATTTTTTATGATGGATGGTTCTCATTTCTTTTAATGTTAGTAGATTTAAATCGAAGTATTTCATTTTTATTATACACCAATAGTCATTAGGTTCTTGTTTCCTTTTCTTTTGATGTATATAGTGTGTTGAGGGTCAAATCAAATTTGAAGAGAAGAATACTCAAGAAAATTAATTTCAGTCTTTCTTTATAAGTTTTCCGACCTTTCTCATTTATTTTTTGCACTATTTATAAACAATCAAATTTACATCATGGGAAGGTCCTTTGTCTGCAACTATTTTCATTTAAACGAGCTAATCAGGTGGGAATTGAGTCAAATCAGCTTGCTATTGACTCCTTAATGTTGCCTCCGCGATCTTCGCTAATCAACTTCTTTAGGCTTGTTTTGGTCCCCCAGTTTACCTGCTAGAATTTAATGGTTCGCCTTTTACATAGTCCGAGATGCGATCGAACTGTGTAGGCCGAGGTTGACTTTGAAAAAGACTTAAGAAATGTGAAATCATTTCTTTGGCTCAACAACAGCCCCCCCCAGCTTTATTAAAATTTATTTATTTTAAAATGAAGCTGTTTTGTTGATCAATACGAATTTATTGCCCTGTAGTTGTTTCATAACGTAAAACCTTGAAATTGTATTAATTATGGGAGCTAGTATGAAGGATTCTACTTCCCCTCCTCAACCAGCCCCCCGACGTGAAAGAGAAAGGCGCGACTGCCACCCTTTCTCCTATCAGTCGATGACATGCCTCGAAGCAATTAGTTTGCTTGATGAGGTGGGATTATGAGCACAATGCGTCGAGAATGTCCAGAAAGAGATTGTAGGTTGCGACCCTGAATCTTTGTGGCTTTAAGCCAATATTACTGCCTGTGGGCAGGTTGAAGGAATGTTAGCTGGGAGATTTCGATGGAGCAGATGCACGGGGATGGATTGTAAGGGAGGAACAATTTTTCTGGATTAAAGGAATGGCGACTAATCACAGAATGACGATGGTGAGGAATGCGATGAAGGGGATTTTTGCGCCATGGTTTCAGATTTTCATGTGGCGGTTTCCGGATGTGACTGGCCAACATTTGCTGAAGAATTACTTCTAAGGTTTGGGAATACTTCTATGGCGAAAAAACGAGAGGAGGCAGAGCGCCTGCCGGCGACGGAGCAAATCAGCGAAGATGTGTTGCTAAGCTCGCCCAACGCAGTTAGATCAGCGCAGTCTTCACCGGCGCTGGAAAGGGAACCAACGAATGACGAGTCTTCACCGCGAATCTCGTCGCTGCCTTCGTCGGTGGTGGAGGAGTCTTTATCGTGAATCTCGCAGCCCTCACCCTACGGAAATTATATGTTGCTGCGAAAAATCAAGGGGCAAAATGTATCGATAGAGGCGCAAGGGGAGAGGAAAGTGGAGTAGACGGTGCTGTTATTATCGCTGGTTGTGCAACCATTCTCACCGGAGGTGCAAGTAGCAAACGGGAAGGGACGATGTGGTCCCATCAACAGGGCTATCGCAGGCTGCGTTCGAATATGGGCACTCATTCTGGGCCAGCATGAATGTGCGTCCATAGTGAACAGTAATTCAAGCCCAATGGCAATTAACAGAAAATCGCAGAAGAGTCCATTCCCAAACAACGAGCAATCGCGGAGGAGCCTAAGTGCAATAAATGGAAAATCGCTGATTATAATTTCCTATAGCCAGCGCAACATGAGAGTGGGCCGCCGCCGCCAGCAGCAGCGCACTGGCGCGATTGACCGCGAACAGCAGCCCAGGGCAATGAGGCAAAGCTGCGAGTAGGTCGCAGGATTCCTCGCCGCATAGTGGGAAGATGTCGTGACCTTCATCCGGCGACAAGGAGGTGCCGCGAGGCATGTCAGTCGCTCGTTCATCCGAGAACAACAATGTGCATCAAATGGGGGTTGGGAGTTGGGAGAGTCGATCGGGGGATACATGGGCAATGAAAATTGAGAGCAAAGGATCTCAAATTACTGGACAGGATACATGGGCAATGAAAATTGAGGGCAGGCGATCGAAAATTATGGAAAATGAGAGCGGGCGATCGAAATTTATTGCCATCAACAACAGTGCATCCACAAATTCAATGGGAAACATATATCTGTCGAGCAATCAATTGTGAGTAGCAGGGTGTAGAAAAGGGGTAACGCAGAGAGTGGATTGCAGGAGTCATCAAGCACAGGCGTTGGCTGATTTTCGTAGGTATAGTAATTGTTGATGCTTGAAACTCGAGAATAATGGAATATAAAGAAAGAATACTCAAAGATAAAAGAGAATAATAATTTCATTGCTAAAATATTTTGAAGGGAGAAAATTCGATCCCTTTTACAATGACGACACAAGTATTTATAAGAGATAAATCCTAGATTTACAAGGAAATATGATAAGATACGGCAAGATATCTCCGAATCTCGCTTTCCCTAAACAAATATATCTTTTCCTTCATAAATCTCGAGTAGATAGAGCCAAATCTCGCCAAAATCGGGAATAAGATGTGTAGGATTCCTTCCTTATCTGTTCATCATAATGATGCTTCGAAGGGTAGCTGTCACAAGTGGTTTGACCACTTGAGAGTGGTGCCACTGCTCGAGAGTGACTTTGAGAGCTTCATAAAATCGATATGAGGTACGATACGAGGTATAAGGCTCGAGGTCAAGCGAACGGGACTAGCTCGTACCACTCATTGCCTCAGTAAGGTGCGAACGAGATTGGTTCGTACCACTCATCGCCTCGAGGTGACTTCCACACGAATGAGCGGCTCGAGCTGTGTCAGCTAGACTCGAGGCCAGGAGTCGCTCTAACTTCTCGGTGATGAAAGTCCAGGCATGTACCGTATAGCTGGTGGCCCATCTTTGAGGCCCATTAAGGTTCTAAGGCGTGCCCTATAAATAACCCCATGATCTCCTTGATAAGTTAGGATTTTCACCAACTTATCTTATGGTTCTTTGACTGATTGTGTAATGTTCAGATCGTTTTTGTATCTTTTTCGTGCATGAATTGGATTTTGTACTTGTAATGTCGTGTTTGATGAATCATGCAGGTTTTTAGTCGAAAAATAGAGAAGAATTAGAATTCCAGTTTCAGCACCTCGTCGATCGACGAAGAGGCTCGTCGATCGACGAGGCAAAGAAGGCACAGCGCTCGACGAAGGGAAAAGGAAGATCGACGAAAGCAAAGGCCGCGTCGATCGCTGCCAATGCTCGTCGATCGACGAAGATGTTTCAGGAGCAGCGATCCACGCCAGACCGCCACGATCGACGCGCATGCGGGATTCCTAATCTGAATCTAACTTGGAGATAAAGGCATATCTAACCCTAGATACTGCTTGATACATCTTTCACCCATATAAATATTCATGTAAATTCGTTTTTTAAAAAAGAAGAGAGTTAGAGCAATTACAAGATTTTAGTACTGAAGAATTTTTAGAGTTTATGTTTGAAGACAAGTTCTTGTGGGAAGATTTCCAGATTCCAGTTTTTATGCAATTCAGGTTTTATTTTTCCATGATGAATATTACTTTGAATATGTGTAACTAAATCCTTCCTCAGATTCTAGGGTTTCGAACTATCAACGTATACATGTTGTGATTAATTGAATTATTTTTCCTTTCATTTCGTAGTTTGTGAGATCTGCGCTTATTCATAATCTTGATTTGTTGGCCACATCTTAGGATTATCTAGTTGATTACTTGAGACGTAACTGTGATAGTTTTCAATGGAAAGAGATTTTCACAATATAATCTGATTTCTTGTCGTAACTGAAGGAGATTGATTGTAGGAATAAATCTTTAGATCTTTGGAGTTAGTTAATTTATCTTGAGACCGAGCGGAGATAGGTAATTAATTAATCTACTTTACGAATTGTCCAACAAAGAAGTTCGTAATACTTTTCTGATGTTTCATTACGAAAAGGAATTAAAATTGGGAATTAATCGATTCATTCATACATGTCATACTTGATGGGTAGAATTCCTTGGAATCTGTGCTTCTCTTATTTGAATTCAAAAGCTTTTTAAATTCCTGTTCAATTTCCATTAGCAAATATTGCGATTTTCAAAACAACAACAAAACTTTTTATCTGATTTTCCTAATCAGTATTTTCAAGAACGTCTGACTTAGTACTTAAAGATTATTCATTATTTCTTTCCCTGAGGGATCGATAATTTCATTTGCCGCTATATTATTAGCTTTGCTAAGTCGCTGTTAAATAATTTAACGATCAAATTTTGGCGCCGTTGCCGGGGAAAGAATAGAATTAATCTTACTATTAAGTCTGTGATTGAAATATTTCTTTAGGCTGCAATTTTCGTATTTTCTGAAATTTTTCTCGCATTTTCGTATTTCACATCGATCGACGCTAATTCTTATCGATCGACTAAGTTGTTTTCCTTTCGTCGATCGATGCCTTGTCTCGTCGATCGACGCCTTGTTCATTTCAGAGGTTCAGTTTTCTTATTTCAGTTCGTTCCGTTTATTTTCATTCTTACTTCACTACCTCCTTTGCTGTACAGGTAGTGCATGAGTACAAGAGCTAGAGGAAAGGACCCGCTTTATTACTATCCGGACATTGAAGCCACTTGTAGAAAGATCCGAAGGAATAAGCGTGCTCACGAAAGCTCAAGTAATCACACGATGGAAGATAACGTACCACCGCCTCCACCAGTGCTAACTGCAGAGGAGCAGGCTGTGCTTCTCCAAGAAGTCCAAGCTATGAGGGCGCAAATCCAACAGTACAATCTGGAAAGAGACCTCGAGAGGAACAATCCGAATGGAAGGGATCTTTGCCATAACCCACTGTTTGATGACAATCCCGACAATGAAGAGGATGACAATCCGAATCCTCCTGAGGAATCTGACGATGAAGAAGAAGAGGAAGCCATGCAGAACCGGTATAAATCTCGGTTAAGGGAGACAGATTTCAAGATTGGCATCAATGCCAACAATTTTGAACTGAAGACCGGATTGGTGCAGATGGTGTAACAAAATCAATTCGGAGGAAGACCCACTGAGGACCCCTATGCGCATTTGGATAAGTTCATTATGCTCTGCAACACTGTCAAAATTGGAGGAGTCAGCAAGAGTGCCATCCGAATGCGTCGGTTCGCATTCTCTCTGAGGGATAAGGCACAATCATGGTTCACCGCACTGGACAAAGGAAGCATAGGCACATGGTTCTAGGGAACTTTTTCCCTCCGAATGTTATTAGGCAAAAACGGAAAGAAATCATCAAGTTCGCTCAAAGGCCTGACGAGAGCTTCAGTGAGACATGGGAGAGATTCAAAGAGCTGTTGAGAGCCTGTCCCGGACATGGTTTTCCGCCAGGAGAACAAGCTGAGGCATTCTATGAAGGGCTCAATGATAAGACAACCAAATTGGTGGACACCACACTAGGAGACACAGTCATGACAAAGAGTGGAAAGAAAGCCATGGAGTTCTTCCAAAAGATGGCCAACAACACTCAACGGTGGTCCTCAAGCCGAACTCGGCCTGTGAAAGCTGTCGAGAAAGTAGTAGAAAAAGTTGCCGAGCAACCCGATCTGGCAGCCGAGCTGAAAAAGCTTAAGGAAGAGTTTGCTAATCTGAAGCAAGAGAAAACAGTTGCTGCAGTTGAAGCAGTGCAGGGTCCAACCGAGGAAGACAATGCTGAGGTAAATTTCATTCAAAGGGGCGGTTATCAAAACATCTACCGAGGAGGATACCAGCAACACAATCAGCAGAATAACCAACCCTATACCTACAATCACGCAAGGAATCACCCTGGATTCTCCTACGCAAACCCTCAAGCTGCAGAACAACCACCACCAGGATTTGCCGTACAAGAAGGAGCAATAGTGGAGAAGAAGAAGCCAAATCTCGAGGAGATTTTGGCTAAGTTCATGGAAAGCTCCACTGATACTGTAACCAAGTTGAAGCAGGAAATTTCAGGCGTGAACACAAAGGTTGATCAGATGCAAAAGCACGTGCAGATCATTGAAAATCAAGTCAGCCAGATCGCCGATGCCCTAGGAACTAAACACAAGCCGGGACAACTTCCGAGCAACACTCAGGTCAACCCCAAGAATCAGAATCAGAGGAATCAGGTGAACGCTATAACTCTGAGAGGGGGCAAAACCTATGAAGGACCCAAGCAAGCAGGGACAGACACCCGAGATGAAGGAGAAGCCGAGAAAGAAGAAGTCGTCGCAGGCGAAGCTCCATCGATCGATGATGCTGCAATACCCTCGTCGATCAACGAAGATGCTTCGTCGATCGACGACAGCCTGGAAAAGCCGATCTCCAGCTCTGAGCCGCCAATTCTGGAGCTCAAGACACTCCCGACACATCTCAGGTACGCATTCCTAGGGTCAGATAGCACTTACCCTGTTATTGTTTCTGCTTATCTTTCACAGGGGGAGTTAGACAAACTGCTGCGAGTTCTACGGACATACAAGTCCGCCATTGGATGGACTTTGGGAGCTATCAAAGGGATCAGTCCTTCGCTGTGCATGCACAAGATCATCCATAAAGAGGACGCCAAACCAAAGAGACAAGCACAATGACGTCTGAATCCCATCATGCAGGAGGCTGTAAAGAAGGAGGTTCTTAAACTCCTTGACCATGGCATGATCTACCCAATTTCCGACAGCAAGTGGGTAAGCCCTACACAAGTAGTAGCCAAGAAAGGAGGGATGCAAATAGTAAAGAATGATGATGGAGAAGAAGTAGCGAAAAGACCAATCACGGGATGGCGAGTCTGCATTGACTACTGAGCTTTGAACACCGCCACGTGCAAGGATCACTTTCCTCTTCCCTTTATTGATCAAATGCTCGATAGATTATCTGGTTACCCGTTTTATTGCTTTCTTGATGGTTACTCAGGGTACAATCAGATAGCTGTGGCACCTGAAGATCAACACAAGACGGCATTCACCTGTCCATATGGAGTATTCGCCTACCGACGGATGCCCTTTGGATTATGCAATGCACCGGCCACCTTCCAGAGATGCATGACGGCAATCTTCCACGACCTGATCGAGGACATCATGGAGGTATTTATGGATGACTTTTCGGTTTTTGGTAGCTTATTTGATGTCTGTTTGCAAAATTTGGCTACTGTACTTGAGAGATGCACCGAGACAAACCTATGCCTCAATTAGGAGAAATGCCACTTCATGGTACGGGAAGGAATCGTGTTGGGACATCGAGTATCAGCCGAAGGACTGGAAGTGGATCAAGCCAAAGTGATAGCCATTGAGAAGATGCCACCACCAACAAATGTCAAAGCCGTCCGAAGTTTCCTAGGTCATGCAGGATTCTATAGGAGGTTCATCAAAGACTTCTCAAAGGTATCCCGGCCCTTGTGCAACCTGCTGGAGAAGGACGTGTCCTTCGTTTTTGATGAAGAATGTCTGAAAGCATTTGAGAAGCTGAAAGAAGCACTGGTAACTGCACCAGTCCTAACCGCACCAGATTGGGAAGAGCCCTTCACATTGATGTGCGACGCCAGCGACTACGCTGTTGGAGCAGTTCTGGGCCAACTGAAAGGAAGACTCTTCCATGTGATTCAATACGCCAGCAAGAGCATGAATCTGACCCAATGCAACTACACCACGACGAAAAAAGTGATGCTCGCGGTTGTGTATGCTTTCGACAAGTTCCGGCCTTATCTGATAGGCTTAAAAACAATTGTTTACACCGGTCATGCAGCAATCAGGTACCTGTTCGCAAAACAAGATGCCAAGCCCAGACTGATCCGATGGATACTGCTGTTGCAAGAGTTCGACTTGGAGATCAAAGACAGAAAAGGAAGCGAGAACGTCATCGCCGACCACTTGTTAAGGCTCGAACCACCGGTCAAAGGAGATGATCAGCAATCGACAATTCGAGAGACATTCTCCGACGAATAGGTCTATGCCTTGAGGAACATGAGCGAGATTTATGAATCCAAAACTCCGTGGTTTGCAGACTTCGCCAACTACTTGGTCGGCGGCGTACTCCCTCCGGACTCCTCTCCATATGCCAAGAAGAAGTTTTTGCACGACGTCAGATTCTACTATTGGGAGGATCCCTACCTGTGGCGCAGATGTGCTGACGGCGTCATTCGCCGCTGTGTGCCCCAGTCCGAGTGGCAGAAAATCTTCGAAGCCTGCCATTCATCTCCTAGTGGTGGCCACCATTCAGCCAACTGGATTGCTTTCAAAATCCTCGCAAGCGGATTCTATTGGCCTTCCATCTATGAAGTCTGTCGCGGATGGATAACGGGCTGCGATCGTTGCCAGAGGACCGGCAACATCTCGCGGAGGAATGAGATGCCACAGACTCCAGTGATTGAAGTGGAAATTGTTGGTCCCGAAATATCAGAGTCGTCGTGTTTTAAAGCTTAACACGAAATGCAACGGAATAGATTAAAGTCACTTGCACTTAATGTCGTTATTAGCAAAAT